>VZRN01004772.1:527869-557640 GCA_013397935.1 Dasyornis broadbenti | reverse complement strand
TTTTTAATTAAGAGCATTCATGCAGGAAGAAAAGCTTTGTCTTAAATGCCTGATTGCAGTTCCTTCAGTGATTGCAAATGTGAAGCACAGAGATAAGCTTCTGATGGTATCTAATTGCCCAAATTGTGTGGTTCCTAAGATTAAAAATTGACACTGCTGCATCTTTACTCTTTGAATCATTAATTTCATGTTCTTCTGAGAGAAGTTGAGACTCCGTAATGCTGCAGCAAGTGCATCATCCTCTCTGGTATATTTTGAGTTTTATATCCCCTGTTCAGGATTAACAACAACAAAAGTGCTTCATGTCATCAAGGCTTTGTGCATCTCAATAAAATATAACACAAATATTTAATATGCTGATGGAAATATATGCAAATAGGTTGCTTATGATCATAAAGTTCTGATGCATTCAGGCACATTTAATTTAGTGTTTCAAGTCAGAAAAAGTCAAAGTATGGAAAAATTAAATTTCATTGTCAGCTGAATCTCTTCCAGTCTTTCCCATCTAAGCAAGGATTTCAGTAAATTTCTAGAAAACTCCATGGCAAATTACAGTGTTTCCTTAGTCGATATGACTGAGTGTTCAAACAATGTGTGGAAACTGGTCTTTAAAAAAGTGTGTGTGTGTGTGTGTGTATTTACATTTTCAAGGGGAACCTCAATATCAGCAGCAAACAGCTGTAAAGTTTAATATGGAATCCATTCAATTTGATAATGGAGATATTAATAAAGCTTCAGAAATAACAGAAAACTTAGTTGACAGTCATATCTCTCTGCAAAGGTTGAGTACAATGATAGCAGCTTCTAAGGAATGCTTTCAGGCTTATGCTTAAAGTTTATAAGGAAATTAAAATTGTACTTAATAATTAAGATAAGGGATTGTGTTTTGGTTTGAGTTTTTTTATTTTCTTGAAGGTGTCTGATAATGCTGGAGAATGTTCCATAAATTTGACAGCATAATAGAGCAGTAACCAATTAATTATGTGTGGGCACCATTGCTGGGAGCAGCAGTAGTGGTAAAGAATTGTGCATTAAGGCTGTCATTCCTGTGCAAAGCATTAAATGTGTTTTCTTTTCTCTTGTAGGAGCTTTTCCACCACCCCAGGGTCAGACAAAAGCGATTTCTCGGGAGATGACCCTCAGTAACCTGTGGCTGGTTGCCATACAATCATTTGCATTTTTGTCAGGAGGGATGTGGTACTGCCTCTTTCAGTATTTGTACCATTGCCTATTTTAAAAGTGGAATGGGACCTGAGGACACAATGAGAATCCAGGCTCTTGCAAATGAGTATCATGTTGTATGTGCAAATGTGAATATTCAAGAGTAAAGGAAAATACTGGATGAACTTTTACCTCTCTTTGGGGGAATTTTAAACTCCACTAAAAGTGAAGATCAGTAACATAGTGACCTGATGATGTATTATTTTAAGAATTGTCTGTATTTTTAAAAATGTATACTCTCACCCACACTTAAGCGAATTCAGCATTTGGACAAAAGGTGCAATCGTACAACCACCGTAGAAGAATGTCTGTGACAAGAAAGCTTTGTCACCACAAGTATTTCTTGGCATTGTAGTTAGAGCTCAGAAAATTCAGCAACTTGTCTCTTCAGTAGTGTGTACAGCATTGGTGTGGTAGAGATTCCTCATTTGCACAACGTGTACTTTATTGCAGCTCATTGTGCTGGAGTCAGAGATCCTCGACAGAGCTGGTGGAGGTGTCTCTGTGGCTACGCAGTCAGCAGTTGTTGTACCAGACACATTGATCTCAACCCAGCACCCAAATAAGATCTGGTGTCAGGTCTGTCCTGTGAGGAACTGGTCCTCAAAAGAGCATTGCAGCATTGTAGTGTGATTAAAAGCTGTCCACGTGGGGTGAATCAGCCCATCCCTGCTGTGGTCTTGCCATCAGCTCTCCGGGTTCCGTGTGCTACCAGTGTCTCGTGTTATAGGGAAATGTGGAAAATACAAAGTCACTTGGTTAAATTCCCTTTTTGTTCAGAATGCAGCTCAACCATCATCATCAGTTTCTAAAATGCACTTTTAAAGGTGAAAGTACAGTGAAGGAAAGACATAAAATGTAGGGAACAGAGGGAAGCTTTGTTTGTCACGCATTGGAAGGCAGAGCAGTTCTAGCTGTTTCTGAAGGTCTGCTGGTGCTGCTGGTGATTTTTAGCCACCTTTGTATTTTGTATACTGCAGTCCAACCAAGGTGACCTTTGAGTGGTTTATAGAGGCCTTTTTCTCCCCGCTAGTTGCAACAGTGCTAAATATACTTGTGGGAGAGTTTAAATAATTCAATGCCAACCATCTTAATGTTTTGCTAAGGAGTAATAGAAGAAAAACTAGTTTCTTAAACAGAAAAAAATAGGTATACTTGTTATTATAAATCTGTAGGAAAATACTACTGAAAAAATAAGTATGGCAAATATTCTGAATAACTACATGGAGGGCAGTATTAATTAGCTCACCTTACTGCTAATCTTAACTGCTAGAATCTTACTGGAAGAAAGAGGGGTTGAACTGAAGGGCAAATGGGAACAGAAGACACTTTCAGATGTGTAGTGCAAGATCCTTTTGAAAGGATGTCTGTGATGTACAGCCTCACTTCTGGCAGGTCTGGTTGGCATTGTGTTTATGTGATTATGCACAGATTTGAGAGAACTGTTCCTAAAATAAAACTAATCTCTCTAAATACAGGCAGGGTAGCCAGAACTTCAGATGTTGGCATACTGCCTTTTACAGAGTAATTTTGTTGAGAACAAAGTAAGCCCTCAGTAGTTTTGGCTCTGAGCTAGCAATATTGATTCCCCTTCTGTCTCCCTCTGCTGCTACATGAATCACAGGAGGTGGTGTGCAGAATACAAAACCTTGCCAGTGTTCCCTTTCGGGGGGGGGCGAGCAAAGAGCACGCCAAAACACAAGGCAATGCCAATTTCCCTGGCTTTGTGGAAAAACTCCTTGTCAAATATGCCATCTCTGCCCCCACACCCCCACCATGCAGCAGTGGTAGCTCAGGGGGAATGAGTGCAAAATGCCACGTAGGGTCCCCCCTGAGCTGTGTGTTCCCCTCCTAACTCCACAGAACCACTGCAGGCTGGAGGCAAAGGACAGTGGTTGCCAGTAGCTTTGTGTTCCAGGCAAGATGCTGTTTATAAATACCATCTCTTTGCACCTGAATTCTGGTGTAACCATTAAAAAGAGATGGGTGTGCTCTGATAGGGAGGGAACCTGGGGAGTATTTGTTGTTTCACGTTGCTTTTGCTGAAGTTTAGCTGATGGAATGAATGTATTTAATCTGCCATTTTTGGGGGGTATGTTGGGGCAGCCCAGCACTGTTGTAAGTGGTTATTTCTGCTGCCGATGGGACTGACTCTTACAACTGCGAAAGGCAGGTGGCAAGCTACTCACTGCTGTCCTCCCCAGGTAGTTCAGTCAGGACCTCAGAGATGCCCAGAGTACAGCTCATTTTATTTTGAGCTAGGACAGGCTGGAGTGATATAAAAAGGGAAGTTTGTATAAGCAGATTGCACAGCAGTTCCTCACATCAGGAGATTGTTCTTTACAGACCCTGTGAACTCCATGTAAGAGCATCTTGTTTTTTCAAATGCAGTATTTTTTTTTCTTCCCAGTGGGTTGCAGTCAATAGCGAGTGTTCACGTGCTGCCTCAAGAAATTAGCACTGCACAGTAATGTTTCAGACAAGCATTTGATTGATCTGGTCCTGTTCATTTTCACTTTGTTCCTTTGTAGTTCTTACTGTTGCCAGATGTTTGTTTCCAAGCACTGGTTGTTGTTTCAGTAGGGTGAGTAAATAGTGGTAGGTCCCAGGCTTCTCTCCGGCCTGCACTGGAAAATGTGAAGAGCACCTGACACCATGGTTCCTGATGGCTGAGTGGAACAAAACCACTGGAAAGCAACTCCGAAGGACCCTCCCAGCATGATCCTGGATGCTGCTTCATCAAAGAGAATAAATCGGATAAAAGAAGTCTTGCTCTGAAGGGAAAAATGTAAAATGGATATAAATAATTCAGTGCTAAAAATACTGTGCTGGTCCAGACTGTCTGGAGCTTAGCAGGCGAGTCTGTAAAACGCGAATTCCTGTCGGTTGCAGTTCGGTTCTACCTTCTGGCAGTTGGCTGCAGTTTTGGATGTAGTGGGCATTTTGCTGCACCATCCATGAGTTTCCTCCTCTGGAAAGTTCAAAATGTGTTTTGATAGAAAGTGATGTTAATGAACCATACAGTTGATCTCAAGTTAATACAACATTGAATTTATATTAGGGGAAAAATAATGGAAATATGCGTAAAGTGATAAAAAATGAAAAATTCACAGAAAAAATGCAAACTGAAAGCTGTTGCACACAAGTGAGAACAGAGCAATTTGAGTGCATTGTGAATAATAAGAATAATAAGAATAAAGATGGTTCTCTGCCAGGGTTGCACACAAAACATCTCCACGTTTCTGTGTTTAATTGTTCATCAAGAAGTTGTTACCATTGAAGTTGTGTCAGTTCATCACGGTTTGGCTTTGCTGCTCTGTGAATCCCATGATGTGAAGAGCCACCTGCCCATCCATGCTGAGCAGTTTCTCCAGTGCCCTGGGGTGAGTGAGTGTGCCTCCATTTCAGTCTCACTTGGATTCCGTGTGTGGTTCTGTTGACTCTTGCAACCATGGTGTCTCTTTTTCTTTGTTTTTCTTCTTTTTTTTTAAGTTGCTCTCACAAGCTGTTTTAAAGTGAAATTTCAGTTTACCTTGCTTTCCTGGAAAATTAAAAGCTTCCCTCTCCCTCCTCCCCCAGCGTCACAAATAAGGTGCATCTTCTTGCAGTAGAAATAAAGCAATCACTGTGGTACTGTTCATTGTACACTTGGTTTGCAGATGATGTAACTTTTTTGTGTGTGACACTGCCATAAAGTGCTGTTAACTTCTCTCACCTGTTTGTACGAGATAATAACCGATACCGATCACTGTGTGTGACAGGATTCAACTGCTCCGCTTTGCCTTGACGTAAATTTTGGGACCAAAGGTACTTAAAACCGGGATTTCCAAATCACGAGCCCAGGGTTGGATGCATTCTCTTGACAGTCAGCTGGAGATTTTGTGGTGATCTGATACAATCACACAAAATAATTATACATCTGGGGTTCTGTATTGTTTGGAAATAATGGAGCCATATGAAATAAAGGGTTATTTTGCAAAATTGCATATTTGATAGTTTTTACGCTTCTTTTAAAAAACACAAAGCAACAATGGGAAGAGCAAAATGGAAACCATACTCTAGTTTAAAATGTCTGCATACATTAGAAATGCTTCTGAGCAGCTCTGCCTTTTATGTAAGAACAATAGACTGCCTGGCTGTGATACAGAAGTAGTCCTTGAAAGGAATCTATGCGTTTTAAAGTTAGACCTTTTATTTTGTCATGGGATAATGAAGTAGTTATTCTGAACAACTGTCCTATTAAAGTGAGTTAGTTCCTTAAAATTACTCCACCATGATGCTCATACTGAATGATGAATGCGTTTTTTTTTTATACCAGTTTTTTTTTTACCTTCACCTCCAATTTTCTCCTTCCCTTCTCTGTTACTTCTATTTTTGTTTTGTGTGATAAAATGGATATGGAAGCCGGGAGTGAATGTCGGTGCTTTTGCAAAGGGCTGGTCCTGTTTGGAATTATTTTGCTGAATTTATTTCATTGGTTTTTTGGGTTTTTTTTTTTTTTTAACCTTTCCAGCAGCCAAGATGTCTTTCAGAAATGTAGACAGATACCAGAAGCAGCATTTCTCTTACTTTTCCCTGGTTTGGGTTTGGTGGGGTTTTTTTGTTTGGTTTGGTTTGGTTTTGGTTTTTTGTTTGTTGATTTGTTTTCCAAGACTATTTTATATGCTTCTGATCCTTAATAGATGAGAAGATTTCCTTTGATGGTTGTATTTATTGTGCTTATAACTAATGGATACACAGCCTTTTCTGTGCTTACCATAAACACAACAAGTAGTAAAATAACACTTTGGTTCACTGTACAGCTGCAGTGTTAATTTGTGATAGATAACCTTGTTTATTAGGAAGGACACAGAGATAAATATTTCAGTGCCAGAAGTGGTAAGAGGAGGAGTGGAGCAGTAGGGGAGAAGAAGAGGGGTCAGCAGCTTCTGCAGCCCTCACTTGCTCCAGCACCCGCTGGAAGCTGTGCCGGTGCCTGGGCTGCGGCGTTTCCCTGCAAGTCGCTGTAGCAATGAGTCTTAAAGGTTCTGAGAGCTGAGAGCGTGCCAAGAGCAGAACCTGAGCCCCCTTGACCCTGGTTTGCCTCCTAGAAGGGCGTGGCTCCAACCTTGTTGGGAGCAAGGTTGTCGTCATTTTGGGATGTGTACCGTTTTAAAGAGGGATCAGAGCAGCTCCAGCTGGGCAGAGCAGCACCAAGTGGGACAGCCCTCCTCATTCTGTGACCTCTTGCTGGTGATGGCTCTTGGCTCCTGTCACTGGCAATGGCACTTAGTTCCTGTCACCTGTTATGTTCACTGCTGGTGCCCAGTTCTGCAACATCTAACGAAGGGAAAAGGAGCTCCTTCGAGCATCATGAGACATCTTGCACAATTTCCAAAACAGCGCCATGCTTGTAGTGATGTCTACCTCTTTGTTTCCCTTCTGGGTTTTGTCTTGTTTTTCTGTATGTGGTGTTTTTCTGTGAGGGGTGGGGGGAATTGGGGAGCAGGAGGGAAACTTGAAATCTGAATATTAAGACACTGGTGGGGTATCCAGTGCTTACCAGCTGTGTTGTCATATTGAAAAAGCCATTGTTTTTAATTCCTGCCTAGTATGAAATGTTTGTTTTTTAAAAAAATCCTTCCTGCTGGAAAAAAAAATGTATTTTTAAAAAGAAAAAACATCCCTCTCAGCTATGAGAATGTCAGCTGTATGAGTTGTGACCATATCATGACATGCTGATCAGATAAATAAATTTTTATCTCTCAGGACTCTCTTGTATTTTTGCTGTTCTGCTAACTGTCACAGCTTTTCTGAAAGGATGCTCTTCATTTTTAAATACCACTAATTTCAGCTGAAGTAGCAAATAAAAAAGGTCTGTGAATGTCATGTGTGCTTAACGTGCTTTACAAAAAAAATTCTTGTCTTGATTTAACAAAAAATTTGTCCTGTGAAAGATACTGAAAGGCTACAGGTAAAAAACCAGGCACCTGACATGGTCAGGTGTGTTACTTGCTGCATTTACTTTGATTCCAAAGGTAAAGAAAAGGTATCTCCATCTGGGGGAGAGAAAAAAAAAAAAAAAAAGGCTTTCTTGTCAATACCTTTATACAGCTAGAATCTGTTAGTACTTAAACTTCCCATATGTGCTTAGGCTCTTTGTGGAATAAGGAAGAAGTTTCTTGGGTCAGTTGTCCTTTTTAATGTCAGTCTGGTTTTGTACCAGGTTAGCCATTTGGTTTTACTGGGACTTCTCTGTGGGCTTGGAGACGTGGTGTATCAGGAGTTTCAGAGCAGCTAGTGCTGGGATCTGGTGCAGCTGAATGAAAACTGCCAGTATTTTAATTTTAAAATAAAGTGAATTTATTGTAAATGACATTACTGTGCATGTATTAAAGGCTGACAAGAAAAAGTAGTGGATTAAAAGTGGCAAGGAACTCACTGGATGGTGATGAGCAGGTTTTAAAGTGTACCTGATAAAACTGGGCAAGTTTCCAAAAAAGTGGATGTTGTGAAAGGGATCAGTAAGATCAAACTCTGGGTCTATACAAAGAGTAAATAATAAGCTAACCTCAGTAGGGCTCTTCTCTGTGGCTTTGGGAAAAAGCAGCACTGGTTTTGCTCAACAAAACTACAGGACTAAACTTGATCAGATGGCAAATGTGGCTGATTATTGTGTGACAATATAGTTGGTTTTTTATAATCTCACTTGAGAATCTGAAGGAGAAAAACTAAAAGGTCAATTTACGCTGAATACTCTTGAAGAGGAAATTTTTCCTTTGCAGTTGGCTAGTAGAATTCTGCAGATTTGTTCAACTGCATACAATATTTTCATAAATTATATGAAATAAAACAGGTTTTTTAAATCTACCAATTAGTTATTAATGAGGACAAGTTGCTGAGTGGCCCAAATCACTTAGTAAAGTAACAAACAGATGTTTGATACTGAGCAAAAGGACAATCATCTAGCCACAAGGAATGGAGGTGTCCCAGGAAGAGACCTTATCCCAGAAAACACGAGAGCAGAGAGATTCTGGCAACTGAGGGCTGCCTTGGAGCTTCCAATGTAAATAAGTACATAGAAATTTGGGTTTTCTACTCCCTCTGCACTTTAGGAAACACTGAAGATGTTTTTGATACTGTTCTTCTTGTGTTCCCTTCTCTGCCTTTCTCTTAGGCAGGCAGGCCAGGTCTTCCTCATCAGCAGGGATTTGAAGGGGAGAAACCTGGAGCTCATAGGTAGGGGCTGTCCTGCACCTGTCTTGAAGTGCACAAGATGGTGGGCATCCTGAAAAACTCCCTTCACGGGGATGAGACAGTAATTTCCCTGCACTGAAAATGGCAAACTCAGAATCTGTAGAACAGAACTGATGGTTTGGTTTGCTCTTTGGTTTCGGGGGTTTTTTTGCCACTGCTCTGACTAAATACTCTCTTGCAGCTGGCAAAACCGGTGGAACATTTTGTGTGCAAAGCTCTGCTCTATTACACCATGGCCAAATGATTTATGGGACCTCGCCTGACAAGCAATTTTAAGAGCCTTCAGATCTGAACCTTGTATCCTTTAACTAGGGTGGGGTTGCTTTTCAAGGAAATTCCTAATCCAAAGCTGATGACAAAAATAGGTGTGAATAATATTTAGTAGAGTCTTAAAATTAAGCTGTGTTAATTGCCCACAGGCCTGCAGTAATACTTGCTGAAGCAATTTTGCATAACTAGTGCTGAATTAATTTCTTTCAAATAAATTTTCTCCCACTTCCGTGTATTCTAATATTAAGTGTTGATTCCACTGTCACTTAAGGTGGTAGGTGACGTGTTTTCTTACTCCAGCCATTTCCCTAGGGAAATACTCACGAGATGAAGTTTGATGCTCCATGTTTGCACCGCAGCTGTTCCCTGAAGTTCAGAACAGGCAGCTAAGGATTTGCTAAGGGGGCAGAAGCACCTGTGTGTGAGAAAAGTCACCAAAGGTTGTCTATAACAGCTGCTGCTGTGAGACCCTGAAGTCTCTCTGTTGTATGGAGAGAAGGATCTAGGCCAAGATTGATTTTTAGCATTAATCATTGAATCAGCTTTACACACACGAAGTGAAGCTGTGCCAGCACAACCCCTAGAAGACCCCAGGCAGAGACAATTAAAGCTACAAAGTTAATCTGGAAAACCTTAGTTAAGAGAAAGAAGTAAGTCTAGTCTGCTTAGCTTATCCAAGGGTTAAGCAAAATACCACTGTGTTATGTACAAGTACTCAGCAGGTGCTGTCAGTCATGGACTCCAGGCTGGAAAAAAAAGGCTGAAGATGCAGAAGTTCCGTGCTGAGTTCAGGATGAGGAAGGGAGGGAAAGCCCCGTCTTGGGCATGTGTTCAGTTCTCCATCCCTCAAGTCCTGAAATCAGAACTGTTCCCTTAAATGTTTTATGACAGAGCTGAAATAGAAGTAGGTACTGTTTAGCCTAATTACAGAGGGAGGTTGTGACCTACATTATGCAGGTAGCAACACTAAATAATTGATGGGCTTTGGCCCAAAAGTCTATCAAACTTATAATTTTATTAGCAGCTAGATGGCAAATTGCTTTTCCGTGCTTTTACCTTCTCAATGCAATGTTTCTGTTTTCTGCTCCAGGCTTTCTGCAAGAAATAATAATAAATGCAATGCTAATATTTCAGATTAATAATTTTCATCTTTGGAGTAACTATTGAAGTGTCCTTCTTTCTTACGTAAACACAGACGATTGGAGCTGCATAAAGAATCAGGCCCCAGATATGTCTGAGCCATTATCCTCACACCCAGAATAGCCAGGACAAGTGCCTCAGGGAAAATTGTAAGGATCCCTGGAGTGGACAAGCGTCGAATAACCTTGCTATATATAGGAATTTGCTTCCTAACCCTTCCATTAGAAGTTGGCTTATGTCCTGGCCCACTGAAATTTATATCCCCGTTTCATTTTACTTTTAGTTTGCCTCCTCATTGTCAGGGTTTGCTGGGGCTTTTTGGGGTTTTTTTGTTGACCTGATGATTTTTGGACTTGGGAAGGTTAATCAGTCCTGCAGGCCATTTAGAAGCTCTGTCAGAAGTCCACTTTCTTTCAGAAAAAGCCTCATTCTTTATAAATCTTCTGGGTTTGCATTGGTTCTTCCTTCCCTCTTGTATTACAAGATATTTAAAAAGCAGCCCAAACCCTGATGTAGCTTTTTTCCTCTAACTTTCCTGCTTTTATATCCTCTGACAGTCTACCATAAGTGAGTATTTCTCTGAACTATTTAAATTTCTGTTCTCATTGTGGTAAATCCATCACCTGCATAGTTAAGTTCCTTCTGCTTTTTATTACAATGTTCAGAGAATTGATTGTCCCATCAGTATAATTTATTTAAATACTTATCCATACAGCTTGATGGTGAGAGGATTAGATTTATTAATGGATTAGTGATTTCCTGACTCCAGTGACACACATAAATCAAAAAATAAGTTAGCAGCTATAGAGCAAAAATTTGCTGCCAACAGTTTTTAATTTCCTACACAAAAATACACACATTTAATTTTATTGCATAGTGAAGAAGACTAAAAAGATCAAGCTGTTCCCTAAATGAGAACAGGGAAGTTGCTTCCTTCATCCTAATTGGTCTTTCTTTTAAAAACAAAACAAAAAAAAAAACCCAGTCAAATGAGGTTAAGTTTAATAATCTTGTGCAGGTATCTCTCTAAAACTTTTGAGATCCTAGGAGCTGTAATAGAAACCAAAATGCTGCTAACCTGAACCAGAGCCACTGGTCAGGACCTCTTTGGGGAACTGTCCTGTGTCCCTAAAGGATCTATGAAAAGTTGGCCCCTGATTTTTGTTTGTAACCCTTAAATTTTCTATATGGAAATAAATACAAAATATTTGGTGAAGCTAAAGGGTGAGGATGTGAAAAATCTCCATACAACCATGCAAAAGGCTCCTGACTTTTATTTTCTGGTTTGCATTTATCTCTGCAGCACTTTGTTGTGTAAGGAGGTATTACATATGCTGGGTATGGTAATGCAGGCAGCACAGCCAACCTGAGTGTATTAAGGGTAGAAATCACAAGGTCAGAAGTGCCAGTTGTACTAATTAGTGCAATCCTGACTAAGAACAGTTACATGACTTTATTTCTAATGAGCACAAGGATTATGGGAATTTAGATAGAACAATAATCTATTTTTATCTGGTATTTTGTAAGCTCAGAAGATGAATCAGGAATAAGCTGCATAGCAAGACAGGCCAGAGCTGCAGCTAAATAATCAAAACTGCAGGAATAAAGCACTCTTTACTTATAGCACTGCATGGAAATCTCCAGGTTATGGCAATAACCTTTACTTGGTATCAAAATTATGTGTTACAGTGACAAGGTAGAGTGCAAGTGTGGCACCCACCTCAGAAATTAGTAGGACAATATTTGTTATTTCTTTTTTTAACACTTCAGTGTTTGCAAGTTAGGAGGGAGAGAAAATACATTTTGCTAGTGGTTAATTATACTTATTTCTTCTAATTGCTGCATCATCTGCTATTGAAGATTAAAAAGGCTACCACTGTTAAAAGGGAAAAAGTAACAGCAAAAAAGAGCTGTAGAAAACTACAGCTTTTCAACAAATCAGTATTTGTGTTATAATCTGACAAAAGGGGGATAAGATGAATATTTTAACTTCACCAGGGATTCTTTGAAGACAGGTGATGGTTGTAAAGAACGAGATGCCCCATTTGTAAATTGGCCAATTAGCTGTCGTTACTGCCTGTGGCACTGGGTCAGAGAATGCGCCAAGGCAGCACCACATAGGAGTTTCACAGGCTGAAAGTAAACCAGAACAAACCAACGATAAGGCTCCTTTGCCTAAACACAACACCTGAATAGGCAACAACTGAGAATCCATTTCTGGCTCTCTGTAAAGAGTCCTGTCGTGCTTGGGTTTTATTGATTTTTAATCATGATTCATGTAAAAACAATTAAAAATTAATAATTAAATAATTTTAAAACATTGTGCCTTTGTGAAGGGACTAAATGTTGTTAATCCAAAATGCTTTATTGAACACCCCTATCTTTCAGAATCAGGATGCAGGATAGACTTTCTTCCTGGAAAGAATATGGTATTTCAATTTAAAAAAAAAAAAAAAAAGAAAAAAAAATGGAAAAACCCCTCCACCCTATATTTCTTTGAAATGGGAGCCTATGTTCTTAGGTCACTGCTATCCATATATGCCTCAAAGATGAAGCTGAGTGTCAATTACTCCAGGCCTGTTTATTGATAAGAACTGTTCCTTAGGGCTAAATTAAAGACCAATCACTCAGTTGCATGCAGGAGCCTTGGGAAGGTGTTTCCATAAGGAGTAGGAGTTGTCTTACATGCTTATGTAAAATATATGTTCTCTGTATGGAAAGACTCTGCACTGGGATTTGCTTATTCTCTTTCCTGCCTTGTGCCCTGGCTGCTGGGAGTTAAATCAAACATCAAAGGTTGTGTCTTCTTGCCGGGAAGACATTTGCATTGCTGCAAAGGTGGAGGCAGACAAAATCAAATCAGTGGGAAAGTCAAAAGAACTTTCTACATCTTAGGAGATGGGAAGTGGGACACATGGCTTTTAAAGGATCATTAAATCACATTCAGAAAAGGATGGGGATAGAAAGCCAGCTTGTTTCTCCCACTGGGCTCTCTCTAAATGCAGCCTAGCCTGGAACCCATGCAGGTTATTTGGGTAGGCATAGCATCTGCACTTTGTCAGCTTAACACCTGTCCTTGAAAGTCTCCAGCACTGGGTTTAGAAAAGCAAAGTGTGACTCCTTCTCCTGTCCTTATAAATCATAACAAAACTTTTCACACTTTTTCAAATCTGCTTTTATCACCACCTGAGCAAAGCAATGTGCATTTTTAGGATGACTGGATCTCATGAGGGTACCACATCCTTGGATAGGTAATTCAAAAAACTGGCACATTCTGGTAGGTCCCTGTATTCCAGCACATTTTCCAGAGAGCTGAAAAGATAATGAAGTGCACCCCACTATGCTGCATGAGGTGGTTCAACTATTTGCAATACAAACATTGCCATGCACAAAATATTTTCTGGTGATTCATCTTATTTGGGAAAGTAGGGTGAATCTCGATACCCTGCAGCAATTTATATTAACAGTTGATAATTTAGACTTTTCTAGATATTATCTTTACACATAAGACATAGAACAGGATTTTTCCTATATCAGAATGTGTCATTAATGTCAGCAAAAGTTAACTTGGGTCTAATTTAAACTGTGCAGCTCTTAGTCTGGTAAATTGCCATGATGATTTAACTTCTGGATTGCTATTTCATGCCCAGGATCCTGTTTTGGGTTGAAAACAAGTTTAAGAGCAGCTAGAGAAACTAAAGTTAATGTAAAGGATAAAATGAATGTTTCAGCTTGCACAAGGCTTTCAGTTGCTCACTTTGTTCTTTGTAGTCCAAGGATTTGCCACAAAAAATTGCACAGGCCATCCTGTCTTGACCTTGGGCAAAGCTCACAGTTACTTTAAGATGATAAATCTCTGCTGAACACATCCCAAATGCAAAATCCTTCCAGAAATTATCTGCCACAGCTAGAGAGAAACGTGCTGTTTCTAATTTCCGTGTGAAGGTTGGAGAACGTTTCTCAAAGAACATCCCATAGCTACCAGCTGCACCTGGATTGCTCAGTGCCTCTTTGTCTGGTTCTGCTGTGGTTCTGCAGAGGCTCAGCTACCTCAGTCCTTCAGGACACTGAGTATCTTTCTCCCAACTTGCATCATCAGTGGAAGTTTCCAGTACCGAAATGTTAAGAGTCCTTCATCCCCTCCAAAAGGAGATATATAAATAAGAGGATTATTACATCTGTGCTGAGATTTTTGGACCCGACTTGTTTGTTATATAAAGTCTGTCAAAGTGGTTGCTTCTCCTCAGTTTTCTCTGGTGATGTAGCAGGTTACTAATCATGTTGCATTCACCTGATCCCTGGTAGGTATCAGGTATTTGATAAACTGAATATCAAACAGATTTACTAGGAAGGCCTGGGGTTCTGTGGCATTGGCTTAGCGCTGGTATCATTTGGTGTGCTGTGCTGGCCCGAACAGGAATTTCTCAGACCAAGATCTGTGGGATCATGAGCTTCTGCTCAAGCAGTGACTGAGAGATTTTACAATAAATGTTTCAGGTAAATAGCCAGTGAGATGCTGCTCTCTTATCAGCCTTACTTTCTCCTTGCTCACCTGTTGTCCCAGAGCTGGGTAAGAGCTCTGCTGACAACATTCCATCTGCATTTTTACCTGAGTAATGGCTCACACTTAAGCATCAAATGAGGACAATCCTCACTTACTTATCTCAGGACTGCACCCTAAAGCTGAAAGGTGCTTCTATCCAGCTGAGTCACAGACCTACAAGAAATACTTAGAAAGATATTTAGAGATTGAAATTTGCTTTAACATTTAGTCAAAACTGGAAAGAAAAGGCAGTAAGTGGATATGTGGCAAAATTAAAAAGAAGAGTGGCATTTATAGTGCCACTATAATACACGGTGTATAAACACGTATACACAACGAGTAAACACGATGAGAGGGATGCACTACATTTTTGCACTGTACTAGAAAGTCTTTTATTCCAGCTTTATAAAACATTAATTCTTATGTTTTTATTGCAGGGAGTGCATTGCAAAGTAAATGCCTGAGGCTGCAGCTAGGCCTGCTGATTGTCTCACTGTGGTGAGATACCCTGTGGAAGAGAACTGCTCAAGCACAATCTCTCAAACCCTGTCATATCTACATCACTGGGTACTGTTTAAAACACAACCTGCAGTCAGTTCCTAGTGCTGCACGCAGTCCATGAAAAGCAGCCTCTGGAGCTGCCTGCTCATAGCAGTGCCTCTCCTATCTGCACTACTGGCTCTCCTAGGCTCCTCAAAGGGTGGGAGCACTGTGGTCTTAATTTACGGTCGCTAACTGATTTATCTGTGGCACATGCAGAGCTTACTCCTGCACCTCTCAATTGCTCTGCCAGTTGTGACCACTACATTAAAGGTGGGTGTTTTGCCTTCAGATGTTCCATCCAGAGTGTGGCATATTGGTTTGGACAGGCTCTGATTTCAGTCTATACTAACACACCAGGCCAAGAACCAAGGCAGCAGAGGGCTGCCTAATAATGCTCACTAGATCTCACTGCACTGCTCTGAGGGGCTTCCAAACAGCTAGAGGAGGGGAAGGAATGTTCAATTAAAAAAACAGACTTTAGGACAAGGGGTGAGCTCGCCACTGAAGATGAAGTTATGAGACAAGTACTCAGTGTTCATCCTGATGGGGGCTGGTTGTCCATTCAGCAGCAATTAAATGCCCCAACCTGCCCTCTTTTATACCGTTTCTTGTTAGAGGACCCATAGTATTTGCCTCTTTTTGTCTCTTCCTGCCTTTTATTTTTTCTGGTATAAGCACCTTACTTCTAGTTTGTTCTTTCTAAAAAGCTGAAGAAGAATAATTACTTGGCTGAAGCAGTTATTTTGAATGTTAGAGATAGGAAGCAGCTCTGTAGGAGTAATTATCATAGAATCATTAAGGCTGAAAAAGACCTTGTGCACTTACATAGCAGCTTGCCACACTTTAGTCAAACTGGCTCAGGCATGTGCAAGCACACGTCTTCAGCTTCCTCCTAGGTCTCCAAGTGCACTTGTAGTGTTGTAAGCACTGCCATGAACTGGTGCTGCTGTGGGCCAATTTCTCCCTTTTCTCTCCTAAATCTATTGCTGCAGGAGTAGCACCCCAAGTTAAGAGTTTTTATAATGGTGAAATAGCCTGTTCTGACAAATTGTATCAAGCTTTGGAAACTGATTAGCAGAGATGATCTTGCTCTTACTTTCAGGAAGAATGAGAGCAATGCCTTAAGAAACCCAGGCTACCTGCTTCTGGGATCCATTCCATGGGGGTGCCTGGCATCCCCCTGATGCCGTGTGTTGATCCCTCTAAGCATATGTCTCTCGTCCTTGCTGACAAATGCACACCAATAGATGCTGTGGGTGATGCATCATTATGTAATTGAGCCTGTGGTGCAGACATTGAACCTCCCGTGACATTACAGATCCTGTATTAAAGACAGAAGCAGCTTTATCCTAAGTATTATTGCTGATGTGATCAGACCTAAACACGAGCAGATGCACTGCTACTACAAGCAATTTTAGGCAACTGTGGCATTAATAATTTTCAGTTTAAAAAGTGTATCTTGTTTAACTTGTTCACAGAGAAAAAGACTAATCTTGGGGTTCTAAAGATTTTGTAGTTTAACATCTGTGGTGTACAGAGTTGGTGTTAGATAACTGTAAGATGTACACTAAGCAACATATTTTGACCTTGACTACTCAGACTTTGGTTATTCAACTCTTCCAGTTATTATAAAAGGGGTCAGGCCCTCTTGTGTCTACTAATTAAAATTAAAACCGAAAATGTTCCAAATTTGTCTGAAACCTCAAAACAAATTTAGTATACCAGCAGAGAGAGAGAGAGATTAAAAATGTGGGAAGGGGGGAGGGAGAAGAAAATGAATGCCCCAATTCATCAGAATGCTATTGATTTTGACACTGAAATGTTGGAGGCCATTTCAATATTTTAAGCAACACATGAAGCCTTGTGGTCACTCTACTGGACTGGCATTGGAAAAGCATGGGAAGCTGTGCCCCTCTGGCCTAGCAAGTCACTTTGCCTCCTTGTGCTTTTATGTTCTGTGCTGAATAACTCTGACACAAACCTTATGCCCACCCAAATCAAAGCTAGCTATTTTCTGCCACCACAATATGCTGAATTAGCTTGTGGTGGGATCAAACAGACACCAGATTCTGTGATTCTGGCTAAAGTGAAACTACAGAGGTTAGGTAAGGGGTCAGTCTTTGCCACTGGATGAGATCAGTATGACTTTCACCTCAGAAACACAGGGCTGACAACTCCATTTCAAAGGAAGTTTAAATTGGGATCCTGCACCCCAATTTATGTCTTCTAAGCTTCCCTCTTCTTCAGGATGTCCCATGCAACCACAAACTGTGTCCTCAGACCATCTAATCACAGAGACCTTAATTTCAGTCAAAATTACAATTGATCTTGCTTTGATTATCACTCCCGCACAGCAGCACTATTCAAACAATGAATATTAGAGGACACTGCTATTTTTCACAGGCAGTTGAATCACAGACAGCACCAATCTTCATCTGAATTTTTCATTTTAAAAATGAAACCTTTCATGGAGCTGACTAAGCTGTCTGTGTGAGCCACCAGGAAACAGGATGGATGGATATCACAGGGACAGTGCAGAAGTCAGGGACCTGAACCAGTGAGAAGCACAGAGCACGTGGTCGCACTCTTACTGCAGATACTGAGTTAAAGCTGTCAGTTTAGAACTGTGCAGGCCAGCACATCTTGAACAGAAGAATTCAGAGCCAGCTCATATTAATTAGGAGTCCCATAATTATATGTTTTTCCATTAAAGACATGAGGGAAGGCCTCTTGGGAAAAGAATTGTATTTGACTGGACTGAATAAGATACTGCCTCCTCAAAAAATCTTGGTTGAGTCATATCCATGTAGTTGCAATGTATTTGGTGTCCTTACAGCTGTCAGCTTTCCTGGGTGCTCCTGTTAGCTTAGGTGAAACCACACTCAAATAAAAACTGAGCTTACCCATGACCTTGCTCGAGCTAGTGCTGTAAGCACCAATGCATGACTCTATAATTCTCCTAACAGAGTAAGATGTATTAAAATAACTATTTGGACTGTCTGCAGCTCGCCAGGCCAAAGAACAGGCTGTATCTTCTCCTATTACCTACACTACTTTCATCAGCTTGTGACTTAATGGCTACTGATCTTAAGGCCAAAAAGCTAAATTCAATTGTAAAAATGATAGATTTAGAATTAGGCTCAATACTTTATATTTTTAAGGCATTAGAAATGTAGTTTATCCATATATGACGTTTGTCCTGATGAAATTTTAGACAAAATTACGGTCTCTATTCATTCCATCATACTAGCAATTTTCAATAAAATATGCTATAGGAATGTTGAATTATCCAATTTTCCAATTAACCAAGAGGTTTAAAAATCTATAATGATTATATTAAGATACAAGATTGTTAAATGCTTGTCTAGAACATGAAAAAAGATTTAACCCTGTCATGACAACACAGGGAAATTACCTTTAAAACATGAAAATGCCCTATGCTAATTGTATTGCACTTCATTGCCATAAAAGAAAGGGTTGTCTGGGAGTCTTGATATTGCATTTCATCCCACACATGAGGGGTGGGAGAAACATCCCCCAGTTTCCTAAAGAGAGAAGATTTTTTGGTTGATTCATCTGTTGTTACTCTGCCCCACAGATTTCAGGCCTATTGGCCATGCTTAGTTTCATTTAAACACTGCAAGTGTGATCCTAAGAGGGCTTTTTACTGAAAATAAATGATAGCTACACGGAGAGAAAACTCCCCAGCTTAATGACCCCCATGTGAGAAAAAAAGTAGGCAGAATACAGACATTTTATTTAATCTGGTCAGTTGGCCAGTCTGTGATGGCTGCACGGTGACCGCAGCATGTGCTGTCCACACCCAGTGGGTGTTGAAGGGAACACGCAGCAGAGCTGCTGTTAAGGCAGGAGGAAGCAGAGTTCAGGAGGCTGAGTTTGAACTCAAAGGTGTAGGAATCCAGCATTCCCTGGCTCTGTCACTCATAGAACAGCTCAAGAGGATTTATCTTCTACACTCCTTTGAGGAATAATTCTTAGCTTGTGGAATAAATTACTACAATGGATAAATGTATGAGAGTATTAATAATGAAAGCATCTTGCTCTTCTATGCTGCAGCTCATCAAAAGACCAAAATCTTGATCATTACCTGTCTCCTGAGAAGTTGGCAGCAGAGTTCATTTCACTCCAGAGAAGCAGAAGTGACACGCAGCCCCTGTGCCTGACTTGCCCATGGCCACACAGGAAAACCAACAGGGAGGGTTTCAGTAAAAACAAACCACCCCATTTTTATCAGCAGCATGTAGATAACTTACGTTCCTGCTGTCTGTGTTTAAAGGAAAGGAAGGACTTACTTGATTGTGTTCTGGTTGAGTCTACTGAAATATTTGCTACCTGGAACAGGCAAACATTGTTTATTAAATTAGACCAAGTAGGCAATGTTGTTATTCTTGCAGAAGTTACATTTACAGAAGTCTCCTGTAATCATCTTGTTTCCTGAAGCTTTCCAAGTATCCTACTGAAAAAACTGATAAAAAAATAATAAAACTGATTATTATAGATGATATCTTTTAATGATAGTTACTGTGATACAGGGCTAGTTACTAAAATAGGCCTACACCAGCTTTTCAGAGCAAAGTCAGAGATGAAGCTCCTATTGACTTGAATGGAGCTGAGACTTCATGTTAATACCTTAGCAGAACACTAAGTTCTGATTTTACAAATTCAGCTGTTGAGACATTAGAAGTTAAGGAAATTTCTCTCATCCGCTGGATAGGAACCTGTCCTTGCTTGCAATGCCTGTCCCCACACATCTTGGCATTTTTGCCATGTTTGGGTTTCTTCAGTGGCCAGCTCCAGCATCTGTCTTTAGCCTGGCTCTCCACAGGAAGGGCACAAACTCATTATGTCCAGCAGGTTGGGATCAAGGAGAGGCCATGTCCAAGTACCTGGCAGGGAGCCTGGAGCAGCTCTGTGCCGTGCTTCCTGTGGGTAAGTGCTACAGGCCGGGTGGAATGCAGCTCTCTGCTGAGCAGGGATATCCGGCACGGCAAGAGCCAAACTCCCACAAGGCAGGTTGAAATCACATTTCATTTGAGAAAGGGGAAGAGAAGTCCAAGAGAAATGAAGCTGTTTTGAGTGCTGTATAAAGACAGTGCTGCTCAGTTTTCTTCACCCTATGTTATTCATTATTTCAGGACTTTGCCCTCCTTCTCAGGGCTGCAAGACCTAAATTACAATGTATGTATTAATAAATCAAATCAGTGCAGATAGGGAGAGGATCCACTCTGATACTGTGTAGTGATTGTAGTCAGTAGTTATATAATTATATTTGCCTCGGTGCTATTCATTCTGCATTGATACCTGTGTTAGAAAGAAAGGAATTGCACATATTTTAAATTTAACCTGCATTGTTTTTTCTAGTCAGGTACACAGAATGGATCCTTCCACCACCAGTTTCTTTCGGGCATTTTAATTAGAAAGAGAGCCAGAAAGAAAATAATATGCATTTTTGCCTAAGATATTCTATGATTCTAGCAAGGTGCTGGACCTCATGAGCTCCAAAAATTAATTCCAACCAAAGCTAATCTGTGACTGTAAGACTGACTCCTGTTTTGAAGGAATTGCCACTTTCCATGGACCTCTGTGTGTTATGTACTTTGTAGCCCCTTGCTGATGGAGCTGTTTTCTATCTCCAAGCTACAGCTTCTGTATCCAAAGAAGCGAAGTCCAAAGTTGCTGCTGTGCCTGGACAGTGGTCTATATGTGTGGGCATTGTATATGGGGTTGTCTGCTGCTCAGAGATTCCTTGTAAAACCAAAACTTAGTGGGGGGGGGAAGTGGGGTATGTGTGAAATGAGGACAGAATGACAATGTTCATAGCAGAAATACCTCACAGTAACAGTTGTCAACTCCATTACTGTCAAATTAATTCTGAATTGTTGCCCATCATTCACTGTTTAGCTTGAGGGAAGTGAAATGGTGGCTTTGCCTCCGTGGCAGAAATGAGAGTAGCTCAGCCCTCTGAGGAGCCTTACAGAGTGGCAAAGGAAATGTCAAATATCATTTAGTCAAAGAGCGTTTTTAAGTCCTCCAAGGAAGAGTCCTTGCTCTATAGACTTTATCTCCACTAGATATGTGAAACAGAGGGAGCTCTTCATTTAGGAAGTATCAGCTTTCAGACAAAGCTGGGGATGTTTGGAGTTGAGGCTACGTTCGGACTGAGACAATGTAATTTGATTTTACAGGCCAAATCTGCACCTCCAAGCAGCTAAACTTCTGACTTGAGAGCAGCAAAGAACAGTAGATGGAACAACAGACTGAAATTCAGTATTAGCAGGCTGGGTTTCTGGATCAACAATTAACTTGGCATGTGACACCAGGCAGGTCCACGGCATTATCAGCACTCCTCCTCTAATCCGGCACAGGAAGAGTCAGTGCAGCAGACCTTCTAGTCCAAACTAATTATCTCAATATTTGAACTCTTAGGCAACGTCTCTATGTGTTTACACACTCAGGTGAGATTGCATGACAGTGAGTGTTAAGAATCTGAATAAATGAAATATTATCTATTTAGATGCCTAGTTAGAAATTAAATCCCCAAAGAAGTTTGTTTCTGCCTTTGGAGTGCATGTACTGTGTCTAGAGAAAAGAAAAATAAGGACAGGCTGAGACAGGGGAAACTGATCCCTCTATGGACCTTAATTCCCTGAATGCCTTTCTATCCATTTGCTGGTTAATTTAATTTTTCACTTGAAGATCTCCAGGAACTTTTCTTGAATCTCCAAGTTTACCAAAATAAGATTTGGTGTGGAAACACATTGAAGGTGATGCTGGGAAGGTGCAGTGCAAGTCTGTCACTGTGAGCCAGGCAAGAGATCTTGAGAAAAAAGCTGAGGGTGCTGAGGGTGCTGAGGGAGCTGAGGGAGTTGAATGTGATGGTCCTGTCTAGAAAGCACAATGAGTGCTACCAGACCTGTACAATAATTCCAGAGCTATCTTGGATGTACAGAATGTGAGATAATGACAAGACCTTCTGATCTGTGATGTTACTGATGAGAATGCTACTGGTACAGAGAGAATTAAATTTTTAAGAGTCACATACTTGGGGTGATTACACAAAACTTGGATTATTCTCTGGAGTCAAGCAACTCTTGTTGTTGCTTAAGGCTTCACAGATGATTGGTTGTTCTCCATGTTGCAAAATGACCTTAAAGTTGCAGTCGAAAAGGAACTTCGGAATTACAATGATAGTCCGCACTAATTACTCTGTCTGTATACAAGTATTTCGCTATCCCTGCATTCTGTGTGCCTGGCTAACAACAGTGCAAGATTCCAGCAGGTGCTGGTAAGAAAACAGGTGTAACTGCTGGGGTAATCTCAAGGAGAGAGCAACCCCTGCTACAAATTCCCCTAGCAGGGACTTTACAGACTCGATAGATTTTGCCCTCTCCCTTGCTTTCTTCCCTGGGCTCACAGCGGTGGCCGTGTGGCTCCCTGTGGCCAGAGGGAGAATTGCTTTTCATGAGCAACCCCAGCGAAGATTTTATTTGTGGGGTCACTTTGACGTAATTCTGGGAGGTGGCATTGTAACTTTTGACTTTTTAAATGCTTCAGTCTTATCCATATAAAGCGTTGGAGCATGACTAATTAATACAATAATCACCTCTCACAGAGAACACATTAACTCCCTAAACTCTCAAGACTTACAAGATCAGAGAGAACACTGGAAGTTGGTGAGAATTGAATTAGCAGATTCTCAGGATGGCAGCCAGTAAGGGACTTCATGCACTCACGTGTGCTGAGGGATGAGCACCATGCCCCAGGGACCCAGGAAAAGCTGCTGTCTTCACTGGGATTACACCATGTGAGTACTTCCCTGAGGACAAAAGGGAAATGAGCTCCAGAAAGGTCTGGAGCCCTGTATTTGTTCAAACTAATATTCTGTGAATGAAATGATCTAATTAAGTAAACATGCATTTCACCACAAAAATGTTATGTTATTTTTAGCAGACATGGAAAACCTACATCAGGGTTGCATCTTCTTCTCACTCTGCATCTATTTTCTACAAAATTCCCCTGTTTCTTCTGCTTTAATTCATCAGTGATCTGCGTGACTGCTCTTGAATTTTGATTCTCTGAGCCTGTTATGTCTCTTCATCCTTTTTAATGATGAGATAAGCTTTTAACAGAAAGGTAGAAGTAATCAAGGTGTTTGAAACAAGTTGTACCCAAAACCACAAGTAATGTTTTCTTTCTGTTTATAAGCAGAAAAAGAGAGGGCAATTACAGATCAATGTGATCCATAAAATTCATTCCAATCTGGATTTTTACTACAGATTTCTAGGCTTCAAGGCAAATTCAAGACGATGCTGAAATCACCAAAATGGAAGCAAAATTGTCTCAGATTTTGAGCTTCAGCCCCTCCAAAACTGAATGAGGTATAATAGAAATCAGATTTCACATTCAGAGAGAGAAGTTCTATATGGATTTAAGTATTTGCCTTTTGCATACCTCAATAATTGTTATGATCCTAATTTTGCAGAATTAGGGGCTGTGGGCTGCCTGAGGTGTCAGCAGCCATTATCCTAAACTGTTTCATTTGCACTGTAGCTAGTCACAATGTATTGCCCTACTGTGTAGCATCACTGTAACATTTTGTCCCTTTCTCTCTTTCCAGAAGGATGGTAGCAATCTGGAAGGAAAAAAAAAAACATAATCAAAGGCTGCACAGATGGTTGTGTAACAGCTGATAGGTAGCTGCAGTTACTGATGAGGTGGCAGACAGCAAGGGCAATGAAAATTACCGCCAGCATCTAAAGGGACTCTGCCAGGCCACAAAATAATCCTTATAAAAGAAATACTTATCAATTTTTTCAGCAATAAGATTACTTAAATGGGAATAAATTCCCCCAAAGACAGGGACATCTCTCTCTCTCTCTTTCTTTTCTTTCTTTCTTTCTCTCTCTTTCTCTCTTTCTCTCTGTCTTTCTCTCTCTCTCTTTCTTTCTCTCTTTCTTTCTTGCTCTCTCTCTCTCTCCTTCTTTCTCTCTTTCTCTCTTTCTTCTTTTTATTTTTTAAGACAATTTAAAACTGTGCTTTGCAGAAGGTTTCAGAAATTATGACCCTGGAAATAGAAATGTTTTAAGTGTCTAGAAAAAGGTTTCTGTTGTGCACCACTCTGAGCAAGGTGTAGTGCCTTATAGGAAAGAGCTTGGGTTGTGACAATAACCACAATTCCCATCAAGATGACTTTTGATGGAGTGCCAATCATGTATCACTGCAAACTGCAGAGGGGCCTACCGTGGAGTTTGTTTGACACAGGAGGGAGATCTACGGTGTCCTTCAGGGAAAGCCTTGGCAAGCACCGTGAGGACAAAGCCATCAGCAACTGGTTGTTCATTTTCCAGAGTGCTGCTGGCTCAAGGCACAGTCAGCCAGACCAGAGTTGCTTTTCATGTTTGCCAGTCATCCTTAGCAGTGGGTTTGGAATGTGGCATACCAATCAGATGTCATTCTGAAATAATGCTCTCTCAAGCATTATGCCCTGAATGACAAAGACTGATGTTGGTTTAGGCTGCTGTGTTAGGAGCTCATCCTCACTCAAAATTCAGAGTCACTCCTGATGTATTTAGCCTCTTTAGACAGTCCTGCTCATTTTATAGGAGCCCTTGCTCTGTTTGAGGGTCCACTCCAAGCACAGACAATTGAAGCATAGCCATAACCTCTAAGTCATGCTCCTAATGGACATTTTACTTATGCACTCTGAGGTGCCTGTAATTTCTGATAATGTCCAGCTTTTCCAGCAAAATCTAACAAATGATATCCAGATAAAAACATAGAGCTACCATGTATTGCATTGACTTTTTTACCCACTATGGGCTGTCACAGGACTGAGGGCAAATAATCCAACTGACAGGCAATTGCCCTGGAAAGTCCTGAGTAGAGAACTTCCATGCAGCAGGTTCTCCCTCTGGCCCCAAATATTTCCAGGTAGCTTTTGAGGTTTGCTGTTGCTGGATTTGCTGAGTGCCAAAATAACTCCCTTTGAACACGACAGGAACAGCTTCAATGACCTGGAAAATCACGATCTGTTTCTTCTCTTCCACTTGGAAGATTAGCCTTGAACTTCCCATGCTGCCACCAGCAGCTGAGTCTCAGTGTTTGGCACACTGTGATAGGCACCATGAGTCACAGTGCTATGACTATAGTGCTGAACCTGCCTGCTGCCTGTGGCTATATAGAAACTGTAAAAGTTCCCCCATTTCTGACCATAGGTGTCCTTAGCTCGCTCACTGAAGCATTCTGAGCCTGGTTTCCCCAGTCCCAGCTTCACCTCTCCTCTGCAGTGACGGAAACGTATGTCTAGTCAGCACATCGGTTGCACAAGAAATAAATATATGTATACATATGTATATACACATACAGATGTTTGTTTTGAAGTACCCTTCTCAAGGTATTTCTGTATGAACAAAATGTGAAGTAAAGGACGAGATGTCATAACCATATTGGCTGTATCAGTCCTGTAATAGCTGGCTCCCTATTAACCTGAATATATTGTATCTGTCTTTTCCATAATGAGTTCCACTCAGAAGTTGGTGTTGCCTAGGCAAGAGGTCATATTGGTGTCATTAAATGTCTTCCTGGAAGCCTCCTACAGAAATACAGCTTTAAAACCGTGAGAAAAAAGAAGTAAGTTGGCCACCTTGCTCTTTAAATACTTTTGTCTAACCACAGTGTTTGTTGATTGTTTCAAATGAGAACAGCTGAAAATATTTAAATATATTTGAGCATGAAAGCAAAGTTTGCTAAAATGCATCTGTTACGTGTGAATGTTCTACAGGCATAGATGGGTCCTGCCTTACACAAGGGATGTGATGAGGCAGTGAGTTCCTTAAAGAGTTATATTCAGCCAAGTTATTTCCCTTCTGTTATTTACACTGATTATAGTGTCTCTAAAAGCCTCACTGCCCACCATTTGCTTGCTCATAACGTTTAAGCCAGAAAGATGCTGACACCTGTCTTAACTTTCTGATGAGAAGATTTCACCCTGCTAATATAGATAGAACTTTTGAAAGTTTATCTTTCAAAAAGAAACAGTGTTGTGGTTTGTAAACATAAAAAAATCAGAGAAGGTCCATTCACAGTAGTTGTCTGCTCCTAAATTTACTTGCTCAGTTAAAAATCTGTGCCTTTCCCTCTAATTTCATCTTCCAAAAATCAGTTCATGTTGCACCTTTCTCCATTAGTCTAAAAAGCTTGTAACTACCAGGCATTTTCTCCAAATGAAAGTATTTATTGTAATCACCTTAGTGTAATATCAGTAGAACTGGATTTCAGTTTGGTGTGAGAATAAAACAGATTGATAAAACATGTAGTTCAGGAAGCAGGGGAGCTAATGAAGTTCACATTCCTGTGGATTTGTATCTCATAGCTAAATTCTCTGGTGTCTCAAGAGCACACAATAATCAAAGTTTTTTCCAGCAGTGAACCCATCCATCATCATCACCATCCATATGGATTCTGTGGTATAATAATATAGTTGAACACTTTGGGATGTTTCTTTCCTCTCTGATGGGCTGTTTTCTTGGAATTTGTAGTAGGACAGGACACATAGAGACCAAGAGAAATATATGGGTGATACGATCAGTTAAGTTATATTTCCATAGGGAACCAGACAAAAAAAAAAAATCAGTTCATGCAAAGAAAACACTAGCTTTTAAACTTTTGCTGTGAAAAATGCCACTCCAGATGCTTCCATTTGAACTGTCTTGTTTTCAAAATCGGTTTTTGTTATTGTCACTGGGAAATCCATATACCAAGATCCCCACTAAGGCTATGGTGTACACTTGTACAGCAGCTCCAAAATTCGAATCTTCCCTGTGGAAAATCAGGCAGCCAGTTTCTTTTAATTTGAGATTAGGGACACCAGGGAGTTCTATACCATATGGTACCAGAATATGTGCCTTCTGCAAAAAATTTGTGTCTCCCCATCCTCTGCTACAACCACCTGGCCTTTTTTTTCCTAATGTTCAGTTGCATCCCATATAACTAATATTCTTGGCTTAAGAATTTATTCATCCCTCAAAGCAAAGGACTGTTTGAGGATTTTGTGTGTTTTTACAAGGAGCTATAGGATATCATGTACTTGCCCTGTCAAGAGTACCAACAGTGACAGGTGTCTCCTGTTAAAACGCTGGTACAATTGTTTATGGATCTTGCTCCATGAAAAATACAGTCTCTACCCCATCTATCTCACACACTGGTCACCTTTAACATTACAAAATCTGACCACGTATTACAGCCACTGCCCAATTAAACAAGGCATTGCAACTTGAGATCAGTCTGGTATGCAAGCCAATTCCTTCAGTATCTGCTGCCAAAAACCACACCTGAAACAGGTATTCTACATGTAATAGATAAGTGCCGTTTTCTCTTCTCCTTTTGCAACTAAGTAAGCAAAGTGTAGGACTGATGAGGACTAAACTCTGACATTGTCTAAAAACAGAATAGGAATAGGGGTCACACTGTGTCTCTGCTGGCAGTCTATTTTTAAAAAATATATGATCACTTCCTGGGCTGAGAGATGTCAGTCATCCTGTGTGAAGAGAAATGTATTTCATTTGAGGCTTTCTTTTGGTGTATGGGGATAGTACAGGTTATAAGACATTTTATGTTGTTTCACAGCATCCTCCCTTGACAGCAGTGAATGTGGAACTTTGAAAGTTAGGTTACAGATAGAACTACGTGGAATGAGCCAAACCATGGTCTTCATAAGCAGCATGTGGTGGCCAGCTATTTCCATTTCTGCTGACAGAGCTTCATGCCTCATTACATACAGAAAGTAGACTTGACCAGTGTAGACCATCAGAGCATTTCCCTTAAAGACAGGAATTTCCAGTTGCTCTGCAACAGGACTAAGACATGAAAGTGTTAACATATTCTTATAATCCTTATTCTTGGTATTGGTGAGTGACTTCAAAATTTCAGAAACCACGCTCCTAGACGACTTTACAATAAAAGGAGAGGATCTTGCTGTCTTTCAATCTGGCTTTTCTTGTGCAACCTCTTTCACTGGGGTTATCTGAGAACATTTCTCACCTTAGTTACATCAGGACTAGAACAGTGTCTTGTTAAGTTTGTGCTGCATTGTATCAGGAAAATTGTCCAAAAAGAGCCGGAACTCTCTTCTGTCTTTATTAATGGCCACACATAAATTACAGACTGTGTTTCTGTTGCTTGCCTAACTTCAGAGACATTTTTTACTGTGGCTAACAGCAGTTGCTGTAGTTTAGATGGGAAAAAAGATAATAGTATTGATGTGATTTTGGCTTGATATCGTATCTCTAGATCAGATTTTAAAATCTGTGCCTGGGGCTCTTCAGTAACTTGAAGAGGATCAGAGATTTCAGAAATGGATGCTTTGTTCTCTTGGTTAGCGTGAATTGGTGAGAAGCGTCATTGCAGAGAGTGCTTTGCAGCTGAGGTTTCATTACTCTGAGCGTTAAAATCTGTTGAGAACTTTCCTCTGCTACTAGAGCTCATGCCAATATTTTCTAGTGCATTGAAATCTTCCTTGCTGTTCATTTGCTGATCCTCTGGCATCAGAGCATTATGTAGGACTGGCATCCATCTCCAAAAAAGATACTTCCAACCTTAACTTTAATTGGCAGGGAGTTTCTGCTTGCCTCCGTAGGAATTTGCCCAATAGTGCAAGCTGCTAGTGCACAGGATCTATTTTGTTTAGATGTAGCATTCCCTCATGTAAGATGTAATCTTCTTAGACACAACACTATTAAAATCAATGCACATTTTTAATAAATCATTTTTCTTAACTAAAGACCTTTACAATCAATTTTGCACTGTGCTTGCAGACTGATTTCACTTCAGCAATCCTGGCCTACACTACTCTGCTGGAGGAGAATCAGACCCAGTAGCTTTGTCATGGCTTTTAATAAAGATATTAAAAAAACCCCCAGCAAGTTCAGATTCTTATCTGATACATATTCAAACCTTCTAAGCACCTGTGCTAGACAATCATGAGAACACAGTTGAATTTACAGTAGAAGGCAACATGACATTTAAATTTGTATCATGAGTGAAAGGCAAAGACTGAGATGGATTAAAAGGAAACTAACTTTGATTTAACTGCTGCTTCTCCGATGGTTATATTCTCCTAGGAATAACCTACTCATCTTAGCACTACAGGTGTGATTTTGTAGAAAGGAAACGCACACTCACATTACTTAGATGCCAAACACACAACTCTAAGATGTTTTTTAGCCTTCCTAAATATTAAAAAAACACAGTGAATTTTGCCACCATAACTGCAGAGGTTCTACTACTTAACTTACGAAAAGAAATTGATAAAGCTAAGTTCAGTGAGCCTCTGTTTAGGATCATGAAAATTAAACTTTCTGAATAATTTTATCTAATAAAAATTAATAAAATGAAAAATAAAATGACATTTCCTCCTCATCTAGGCTGTACCTCCTGCATTTATGATGCATGCATCTAGATGTAATCACATAATTCTAGGACTCTAACCAAGAATAATTAGAAATAATTATATCAATTTTCAACAAGTTATTTTGAATAATTAATTGCATATATAGGAGGAGAGAGGCCTTCTGTAGAAGCAGACTGTAAATCAAATTTTTTCCTTTGCTTTACCTGATGAGCTGGGATTTTTTATTTTGTTTTTTTTCACATACGGTTTAAGGGATTTTTACTACATCCAGCATTCCAGCGTGATAAAGCTGGGACTGGTATTCTCACCCAGAAAGTTTCCTAGCATTTTAAAAACCAGAAAGTCTCAGAAACCTAGAGACACAGCAATTAAACAGAAATTAAAAAAAAA
>VZRN01004772.1:503956-521828 GCA_013397935.1 Dasyornis broadbenti | reverse complement strand
TAGCAGTTTTGGGGAGACTGCTTGCCTGTGTGGGGACCAGCGTCACTGTAGCAGTGTCGGGCGGGCTGCCGACGGTGAGACCCATGGCTACGCAGAGGAAAAGAACCTCTCCCCGGGCAGGGGAAGAAGATCTGGGTGATGAACTGACCTAACCCTCCCCCCATACCTTGTTTCCTTGTGCAGCTGCTGGGAAGGAGGGAGTGGGGTGAGCGAAGAAACGGTGGCCTTGAAGGGTTTATTTTACCTCTCATTTACTCCTCTGACTCTGTTAGTAATAAATTAGATCACTTTGCAACCTAAGTTAGTCCTGTTTTGCCTATTCAAAGTGCGTCTTCTCCCGGGTTTCCTTATCTCAACTCATAAGCCCTGGGTGTGGGTGTGTTAATTTGGGGGTACCTGGCATTTGGCCGGGCTCAAACCATGACAAAGATACAACTTGAGAAGCTTCTCTGTTGCTGAATTTCTAGGTCAGGATGTACAACTGTTCCCTTTCACACCCGATTCAGGAAAGGTGTCCCTGCCCATGGCAGGGGGGTTGGAACAAGAAGATCTTCAAGGTCCCTTCCAACCCAGGCCATGATGATTCTATGATTATACAATCTTGTTACAATGCTTTGCTGAAGGAGTGAGTTCCTGTTCCACTCACAGCCACTTCCACATGGAGAGAGATTAAACTGGATCCAGAACTGCACTCTGGCATCCTTCCAGACTTACCATAAATGATGCTAGAAAATACACTACATTCTTAAAATTTCTATAATGTCATTAGTATATTGTGATGTTACTCAGTGTCATTTAATGTAACCACAGTATTTGCTGGCTCTACATTTGGATGTGGACCCACATGTTGCTGTTTCCAAATTTTACGTTTTGAACCATTACTTTATTTGGTTTATCTTCAGCAGGTGGTTTGTGTATGATGTAGCATGGGTGTTCACATGTAGTGGGACAGTAGAGCTGCCAAGACTTCTGTAGTTTTTCATAAACAATTTCTTGAAGAAGCATAAGACATTTTCCTCACTGGTTTTCAAGGACAATTATCACAGAATAGCCTGAGTTGGAAGGGACCCACAAGGATCATTGAGTCCAACCCCTGGCCCTGCACAGGACACCCCAAGAGTCACACCATGAGCCTGAAAGCATTGTCCAAACACTTCTTGAACTCTGCCAGGTTTCGTGCGGGGACCACATCCCTGGGGACCCTGTTCAGTGCTCAGCCACCCTCTAGTGAGGAACCTTTTCCCTAATATCCAATCTAAACCTCCTCTGACACAGCTTCAGGCCATTCTCTCAGGTCCTGTCACTCGACATCAGGAAGAAGAGATCGATGCCTGTTCCTCCTCTTCCCCTCACAAGGAAGTTGTAGACTGCAAAGAATGCAGACCAAATTATTTTAAATAGCTTAAGATTTTTTAAGGATTTCTAAATGCTAAAAAAAACCCCTCTGCTACGATGTTCCAATTTTCTATCATTTTCTATCCAATAAATGCAGGCATTTCAGGAAAGGGGATGATTTGCTGTTATTTTTAACGGAGAAAAATGTCCCTTCCTGAGGAGCTATGAATACGTGACTTATTGTCTACAGGCACGGTGATTTGTGTAATCAGGAAGAAGAAAAGGAAAGGGAAATGGACGAAAAGGGGGATAAAAAGGGAAAAAGTTAAAAGCAGTGACCGACAGAGAAAAAAAAGAGTGGTAAAAGATGCCGTGCGTGACTCCCTCAGCCGCGGGGTGAAGCAGGGTGAGAAGCAGCCCCGCCCCCGGTCTCGCGATGGCCTCAGGCCCCGCCCCCGCCCGTAACGGCCGTACCCGCCGGGCCGCGCGGGCGCTGTTTACGGCGGCGCAGCCAATGGGCGGGCGCGGCACGCGGGTGGCGAGGCCAATGGGCGGGCGGGGCGGTGCTTTTGAACGGCGCGGCGCGAGCGCAGCGGCCCGCGCGGGCCTGCGGGGTCCGTGCGCTGCCCGCCATGCCCGGCCGCCCCGACGACTACGAGGTGCTGCTCACCATCGGCGCCGGCTCCTACGGGAAGTGTCGCAAGGTGCGCCGCAAGGCCGACGGCAAGGTGAGGAGGAGGACGCGGCGGACGCCGGGGCAGCGCAGCTTTGCCGCGGCCATGCGTCCTTGCCCGGTGCTGGCGACTCTCCGCGACACCCGAGCGAGCGAGCGGCTCTGGCAGCGCCTCTTCCCCCTGCGCGGCCCTGGCTGCCATCCAGGTGACTCCCCAGGGTGTTTCTGTCTCCGCAGATCTTGGTATGGAAGGAGCTGGACTACGGCGCGATGACGGAGTCGGAGAAGCAGATGCTCGTGTCGGAGGTGAACTTGCTAAGGGAGCTGCGGCACCCGAACATCGTGCGCTATTACGATCGCATCATCGACAGGAGCAGCACCACCCTGTACATCGTCATGGAGTACTGCGATGGGGGAGATCTGGCCGGTTTGATTGCCAAGTGCGCGAAAGAAAGGCACGTGAAGTGTGTTTCTTGCATGTTTGGCATGTCTTGCACGAGTCTTGGGCAGTCCAGAGAGAAGGGAAACTTAGTTTTAAACTTCTGAACAGTTTCGGGTTTAACCCTTTGGACCTAACAACTGCTCAAATGTGAAAGGTTTTGTACAAAATTACAACAGCGATGGGAATCGTGCTACTGAATGCATCGCCGGGCTGGATGTTAGTGCTGAAATCGTAGAAAAAACGGAGCTGTCTTGTGAGGCAGAAGCTATTGGGGGGGTTTCTGGCTATGAATGGGGTTGGAACATAAACCAGCAGGTCACAGCTCTTGTAGACAGGTAACTTGGTCTGTGGGTTCTGGCCTTCCCCATGAGTAAAACTAATGGGACCCTGTGTTTTACTAGAACACCAAAAGATGTGGAAGGAAGGAGTGATTTTGAATACAATGTGAAAAGCTACTTTATGTTCCTGCATATAAAGCTTGGGGAGGCATCAAGTTGATAAGGCTTTACCTTGGTCTAGTCTTAGCCTTAGCATCCTACTTGAGTATAGTATCAGTTTTCACATTCTAAGGTCAAACATGTACATGACACCACCTCTTTTACTTTTTGAGAATAGTCTAAAACAGTACTGCAGCTGCCCACCAGCATCAGTGTTTTCATTTAAGGAAGGTTATATTAAAAAATCAGCCCTGTGTTGGATGTTATTGTATTTTGCTCATTATTAACAGTGACATTATACCGTTACCTTAAGCGAACAAAGGGACAGATCTCTTCACAAAAGCATCAAATTGATATTTGTGCTGTAATGAAAATGCTATGTATTTGTTAGGCAGTTAGGGGGAGGAAGGAAATACTGCAGGGGATTCTACAATAAAAGTCTAAATGTCTTCCAAGATATGCAGTGATTTTTTTTAAAAAAAAATCTATTTTAAAAATAGAATACATGGATGCCTGTTGCTGACAGTGGTTATTTCAGTGACATTTTATGGTAATAGTAGTAAAAGAGTTATGGAACTAAAACTGGCAGTGACTAATCAAACTGATGTATGCTCAGAAAATTTGTTAAACAAAATGTTCTTTTTTCAGGCATTTCTTGGAAGAAAGCTTTGTTCTGCGAGTGTTGACCCAACTAACATTGGCTTTGAAGGAGTGTCACAGACGGAGTGATGGTGGAGTCACTGTGCACCGTGACCTGAAACCAGCAAATGTCTTTCTGGATGGCAAGCAGAATGTGAAACTTGGAGATTTTGGACTGGCTAGGATATTGCACCACAACACCAGCTTTGCCAGAACATTTGTTGGAACTCCATATTACATGTCTCCAGTAAGACCTCCCTTCTATACGTTATCTTCCCTTTTGCCCCTCCAAGATGTGCTTTCTGCAGTGTTGTTCTCAGAATCCATCAATGTTTGGGAGGTTTTCATGAAGCCTTATTGGTCTTAAATGCAGGTGACCTTTTTTCATAGACTGTGTATGTTTGGAGTTATTTTCATCTCCTTTTTTCCCCACTTAATCAACTGCCTTCTAATTAAAGTTTCTCTTCACTGTGTAAGTTTTGTTATGTTTTTGGGATGTTAGAGATGTCAGAGTACATTGTTTCTGAAAAAGAGCAGGCAAGTTAGAGAGCTTTTATATTTCATAGTGTTAAGGTAAAGAGCTTATTAAATTACCTCCTGATGGCAGGATTTTAATTTGTAGTGGAAATGAGCAGGAATGACTTTTTTTCCCTGACATAGTGCATTTTGTGGGGAAAGGGTTAATGTTGTCTGAAACAGAGTTGCATCAATTGGTGCAATGCTTCAGTCTTCTGTAGTGTAGTACTGCCACAATTTGTTAAAATCCTGCTAGTAAGAGTAGATATGGATATTAAGATGGAATATTAGAAGTAGCCCCCCAGTATGTAATAGTTTATTTCAGGTTTTAATATTAGCTGATTATCCTGCAATGGTGGAACCATGTCTTTGTTAATAAACCTAAGATTGTTCTCTTTCTTTAGGAACAAGTGAACTACATGTCATACAATGAAAAATCTGACATCTGGTCTCTAGGATGTCTTGTATATGAATTGTGTGCTCTCTCGTAAGTATGGCAGTGTGATAACAAATGTGGAAACATAGCTGCTAATATAGGTATGATTAAATTTTGTATAGATGAAAGCTTAAAGGTTTCAGAGACTAGTCCTAGATTTTTATTTCTATATTGTTCTTGACATTAGATAGTTAAAACAAACCTCTGATAGCAGGTTTTTTCATAGTCTGATAACTCTTTTCCTGAAAATAAGTCCTGTAAAAATAGTGAAAGAATTCCAGAAAAAATTTCTTCTTCAGGCCTCCATTTATAGCTTACAACCAAAAAGAGCTGGCAGAAAAGATAAGGGAAGGGAAGTTCAGGCGAATACCGTATCGTTACTCAGATGAACTGAACGACCTTCTCAGGGAGATGCTGAATGTAAAGGTAAGAATCAATTACTAATTTTTCCACCTATAATTTGAGCTAGTAATGAAATACTAGTTTTTCTTCTCAGCTATGAAACAAACCAATCTGAAGTGTAGTGGTTGTTATCCGCTTGTCACTGGCAATGTCACTTGTAGGGGAAAGAGGAAGGAGTTGTGCTCTGAGTCCATTAAACAAAGGCAGCAGTTTAAGTGTCATGCCAGGTGTTTTATATGGCTCATTAGCCATATAGCTTGTTCCCCACTCCTGGCATGGGGGTGTTGAGAAGAACATGCCATGTTCTATACATGCCAACATGATAATAAAGCTGTAAGAAGCACTCAAGCCTCCAGCAGGTATGGATTGTTCAGGAAACAAGTGGCAGGCAGAGATGCAGAGTGTTAGCTCCAGAATGTGCTGACAGGTGCCTCTGTAGGCTCACCCACTCCCTTCTGACTCTGTGAAGAGTGGGTGCCTGGGCTGGGAGAGACAGACTTGCAGCTCTGGGTCTGAAGGCTGGTAACAGCCTCCTCCCTTAACTTTTATCATCTGGTTGTGCTACCCCTTCCTTACTCCATTTTTTTTCCAACCTCTCCTTCACTGTGTAGCACCTCAGCAGGTCTTGCTTGGGAAACTCTGGCCTTGATGTTTCTTCTTACAGATGGAACCTGTTGGTAATATCTTTCCTTTAGGATTACTGCCGGCCTTCTGTTGAAGATATTCTGCGGCACCCCTTGATAGAAGACTTGGTGACAGAAGAACAAAAACAGAATTTTGATAGAAGAGGCTTAAGACCATGGGAGCCTGAAAGGCTGCAATACTCAGATGCTACAGTGAATGAGCTGAAACGGAAGGAGCAACAATTACAGGAGCGAGAACAAGCCATTAAAGAGAGAGAACAACGCTTGGAGCGTATGATATTCCATTTTGGGAAGGGAGTGGCAGTGGGATTCTGATTCAGTTGGAGGAAGGAAAAACAGACAGTTTTGACAACCCTCATTTTAATGCACTAGGATATTGTAGTCCATCATTCGCCACTAGAATTGTGTGTAAAGACCAAAACAAGAATGCTCAGGGCTTACTCAGCTATACTAACTTCTGTTTTAAGCTACTAAGATATAATTGGCAGTTTAGATATGGAAGTCTGGTTTAAGATTATTAAACATGAGTGGCAATTAGAAAAGTAGGGTCTGCACTGTGCTGTGTAGGTTGCTTTTCACCTACTGTGTAGGTAAACATTGGCTATACTAATATATAACCTAATGTGAGCCTGTTGGAGAAAAAAAATTTTGAGTAAACTGTAATGGTAAATTTGAGTACATTATAACTTTTATAAAAGCTGCACCCCACAGGTAGCTTACCTGTGAATCTACAGATGGCTGGTCCTCAGGTGTTGGCATTTCCTGCCCACATAAAATATCTCTTTATATATGCAGCAAAAGATAAAATAAAAACTGCCATACAGTTTTTAACCCATACATGGGGTTTTTTCTGAGCCTAACTAACAACTGCTACTGTTGTAAGCAGGGTGTTTAGTCATAGCTGAACTCCAGTATCTGGCATATAAGTATTTAAATCTGGTGTCATGTGTGCCATGACTTAATATGCAGAATAGAAAGTTGCTATCTCTTCGTTAATTGCAGATATGTCAGGGTTTGGGAACAGAAGTGTGCCTGACATTTCAGAGTACTTATCAGTGCACTGATAAAGGTGTATTTACACAGCAGTTATCTTTGTTTAGAGCCATAGAATCAGAAATGGGGGTGCATCTGACTGGCTTTTACTCCTGTCTTTCCCTGCAAGAAAAGCCCACCATGCACAGTCACTAACATTTACATGTTAACACTACATACTACCATATTTCTACTTCCAGAGAGAGAACGGGAACTCTGTGTTCGGGAGAGACTGGCAGAGGACAAACTTGCTAGGTATCTTACTAACCTATGATAGTCTATATTAAAAACTCTACAGTCTTACAACAAAAAGCTTAAACTTCTCTTCCCAAACCAGAGCTGAAAACCTGCTGAAGAGGTGCAATCTCCACAAGCAGCCACGGGAGGCAATGTGCGCAGAAGGTCCAGGTATGCAAATACGCAAGAAGGCGCTTGCACAGGTCAATGTAGGCTGGTGTGACCAGAAGAAAGCTCCTGGCGCTCAACGTGCTCGGCACAGCCCCCTTGGGGCACTGCGAAGCCCAGCTATGGCTGCATGGTTGGGAAGAGACTTTTAATTTTCTGTTTTGCACAAGGACTTAATGAGTGATGCTCAACATAAGTCTGAGCTAGCACTGTTTGCACTGCAGTCTTGTGCTGCCTGGGAAATTAGGTTTTGTGATGAGCTAAGGGAAGTGCTTGCTTGTAACTTAAACCTTTCTCAGAGCTGCACTTATTTTATGTATGGATGTCTTTTCATAGACCTTTGATTTAGTTAATTTTAATAAAATTGCACATATCTAATAAATTCAGCTTTCATTAAACTTCCAAAAGCTTCAGCATGGGAAATATTATTTGTTGCAAGGGACCCAGCTGTGATTGGTGCATCATATAAACCGTGAAGAATATACACTATTATAGAAAGAAAAATTCAGATTTGAGAATATGCTAAAATACTTCCTGACTGCCTCTAGTCCAATCTAGTTTACAGTAGTAAACTAGTAGTAAACTAGTGAGTATTTGATACTCACTTTGCCCTTGGTTGTTCAATCCTTACTATCATAAGGGGTGTAGTATCATCTGTTTATTGTACCCATCTTTTATTATTAAAAATAATATTCAAGTATCTAAATGCCTTTTTTAGATAATGGTAGGAATAGTGAGGGACTGGGTCAGAAGTAGTATTCTAGAACAAAGTTGTGAATACCCTTTAACATGCAGCAACACTCTACTAATTTAGTTTTAATCTGATAAAGAAAGATAAATATGTCACTGCCTCCAAAGCAAATAAAACTGAAGTAGCTTTTTTTTTCTCAAGAACTGCCTATCACAGCAGGAAAGAACACAAGTAAAATGCCCCTAGAAAGTGAGTGCTCCTTGAGCTGTTTCTAACATTTGTCAACTTTGAGAATTCCACCTGTCTCTCAACATCTTGTCTGACATTGACACATTAAAGAATTTCAGAACAAACTTGCTTTTGGCTTTCTGATGTTGCATCTAAAACTGGATGACTGAAGGCAAATGAACTTCAGCTCTTGCTTCTGTTCTCTTCTGCATTTCCCACCCCTTTACGTGATATTTTGACTTTATCAGGCATATTAGTTTTTGAGGATAGGCAAAACCAATTTGGGTGGTTAATACCTCAAAACAGATAATGCAGCAAAGTGAACAGAGTTATTACAAGGCTGACCAAATCTTGAAATAGCTGAAGATCCATGTGATTTGCTGCTCTTCCAATTCATTCCATGGTGCTCTTGTAACACTCTTTCTAAACTTCTACCTATCCTCGTACAAATGGACTAAGTCTTTCACCAATATAGGTACCAAGATTGCTTGCGTGTATTTTCAGTTGCTCAAATATTGCTGTATTTTTCACAACTGGATTACATCTCACACATCTCTTAGATCCCTAATTTTTCCTAGAAGTCCAGTGAGTGGTTCACTTGACAGTGAAATGGAATACCAAAAATCCTGGTTTCTAAGACAGGGTCCTAGACCTACCCTATTTTTGCAGGGATTTTCTGATTCTTAGTGCATGATTTAATGTTAAAATTAACTGACTTACAGTAATGAAGCTACAAAATGCTGAAATATTTGCTGACTTTTTCAGTTCTTTCTTCCTCTTTTGTGCCTATTGCATTCTTGCTGTAGCCTAATAAATCGAAAATTAAAGCTTCAGTGGTAAAATTAGAGTAGTTAGACCTTTGATTAAGTAGAAGTCACGCCTTCAAGTTGGACCTTGTGAAGTTGCTCTTATGAGAGGGAATTCAACTGTTATAATAGTTTTTGATGGTAGTTTTTGTACTCTTGAGTCATTAATTGCCTTTTGATCGTGGCATGCTATAAGATACACTCTGAAAATTCCTGTTCTGGAGGCTGCAGTGAAAGTAACTTTTAATTTTTAATGCACCTGAACTTGTTACTGATCAAGTCAGAACCTAATTTGTACCCCACTGACTTAATACAAGGATAAAGTTGGAACAATGTGAGTAATGTACAAAGACCACTGGGCAGGTTGAGTCTGCTCCTGCTGTGAAGCAAACACAAGGTTTTTTCAGTAGCTGAAAGAACAGAAAATCTGAAAGTTCATTCTGCATTTTCTTTTGGAACTGGATTATGTTACTGTTTAATTTAACTTCTGTCCTTTAGAAGAAACATCATGTCTTTTCTTCCTAATCAACTAATATTGTCTTAGGTATTGGGATGTGTACCCTAAAAACTACTATGGCATATATCCTTTTACCACAATCATTTTAAAGACTTATTTTAATAGAAAATAGAAAAAAATAGAAAAGAGTTGTTGCTATTAACTGAAATACATTTAATTAGATCACTTAAAGCCATAAGTAGATGACAAAATGGGCACCAGGGTTAAAAGCAATAAATGCTGCAAGATGCACTAATGCAGTACTTTTTGATTTCTTAAGATAACGCTCTCCTGCTTCCTATTACTTCAACTAAGAAGAACACACTCTTTGATGGAAGTGAAGAGAAAGCTGTGCCTCCTCATAATATGGAAAACTATTTCTTTTCCAAAGGGAAAAGCTCTGATCTCAAAAGGCGTCTATATGCTGCAAATCTACGGGCTCAAGCACTGGCTGAACTGGAAAAAAACTATCAACTAAAGAGCAGACAAATCCTGGGCATGCGCTGAAACTGTAACAGATGTATTTATCTTTGAAAAGCTGATTAAATGTATAGGCAGATACTTGTGCCTCCCTCTTTTAAGCTAGAATCTACTGAAAAATTATTTTAACAGTTGTTGTACAAACTCTTACCTTATGACAGGTAGTTTATGATAAATAGATAATATGCTATAAGATGAAAACAGGTACTTTTGATACCAAATAAAACAAACTGGATTAATTGTATTATTAAAGAAAAATATTTTAGTACTCCTTTTTACCATACTTTACTCCTCTGAAAATATGAAGAATGAATATATATAAATGATTTGTTTAAAATCTGATGTGAAAAACATTTCAGGTGAAAAATGTACAGAGATTCACAGTCTGTAGGTTAAAATGATGCTGTATGTAATGCACATTTGTTGATAAAGGAAGTATTGATATTCTGTATATGTGGGAAAGTAGTGGCTTCTTTTCTGCACTTGTAAATATTTTTTAACAAAAGAGCACAAGGAATTTATGCTATCTCTTCCTACTAAGTAAGTGACCTGTCAAAGCAGGCTACTTTTAATGTAATATTTTGACTGAGTGGAGTGGGTCAGAATAAATAATTTATGAGTTTATATTCCTTTCTGCTTGAGCAGCTGAATGCCTTGTCCATCAGCTCCTACAAGGCCCACATCAGGGCATGGCATTTAAGATAACACCTTCTTCACTTTGCCTTGAAACTGATAAACTTATAAAACTGATCCCCTGAGACTGCTGTCCGGTGTGGGACACCATCCAGGGTATTAGCATCTGTGTTTTAGGGCGGGGCAGTTGTCCTTTAAATAGTAAATCCTTATTTTCTTGAAGCTTATGAGGTATCTCCATCTTACCATTAGCAATTCTCTGCTAGAGTAGGAATTGCTCACTTAAGATGGTGTAATGCACTCAGATTCATGAATTGCAAAATATCCTTTGAAACTGTAATGTCTGGCATATGTTTTATATAAAGATTTTTTTTCTCTCTGGATTGAAATGCCATAAAACATCCATTCTTAAAAAACAGCTTGTTTTCAAAACATTTGTTTCCTTTTTGGGCTATGAATGTCGTCTGAGGCAGTGTTCTACATAGTTTTTACTTCATAAGAGAGAATCTTGTTTGAAACATCAATTTAATTTGACACAGTAGATTATTTTAAGGGTCCTTTGCTACCCAAACCATTCTATGATTTGCTGATAGACAAATACTTGTGTAACCAAACAAGAGTTCTGCTCTAGCAGATTCTTAACCACCCAGCAGAATTTAACATTTGCTTGCACTGTGGTTACTGTTTTCACCACAACCTTTGATTGAAAGAATTAGACATGACAATTTTTTTTGCTAATCTAAAACTACAAACATTCTAGAGGTCATTCCCCAGCCCTAGGTGTGGTGGAAATGTCTGGCAGATGTGTACACACAGCCAGAGTAGCTGTGCTATATGGATCAGTGCAGCTTTCCTCTACATTTTCATATTTCCAAAGCTTCTCACATGAATGTGGAGGGTGAATCCCTGCTTTGTCACTGTCTGCACACCAGTTTTTCTGTTTTGAACCTCAATCACAATGCAGTTTTACTGGCCTTCATGAGGATCTTTATGGTTTAGGATATACAGTGGTGTTAGTACAGTCTGAAAAAATATGTAGGATGAAGAATGTTTTGTCATCTGTAAAATGAAAGTATCAGTGAAAGGAGGAAACCAACCTGCCAAGAAAATGAATTAATAACGATTAATGAAAGACTGTATTCATAGAATCACAGAATGGTTTAGGTTGGATGGGATGTTACAGATCATCTGGTTCCAACCTCACTGCCATGAGCAGGGACACCTTTCACTAAACCAGGTTGCTCAGAGCTCCATCGAGCCTAGCCTTGAACACTGCCACAGGCCATCCAGGAAGCATCCACAACCCCTCTGGGCAACCTGTTTCAGTGCCTCACCACCCTCACAGCAAAGAATTTCTTCCTATAATTTAATCTAAACCTACTCTCTTTCAGTAAAAACCATTCCCCCGTGTCACTACGTGCTCTTGTAAATAGACTGTCATCTTTCTTTCAGGCTCCCTTCAGGTACGGGAAGGCCACAATTGGATCACCCCAATGCCTTCTCTTCCTGAACAATCTCAACTCTCTTAACCTTTCCTCATAGGAGAGGTGCTCCATCCCTCTAATCATCTTGTGAAAGGGCTGGTGTTTTGGTTACAAATGCTTTGCCTTTAAAAAGACTAAGGTAAGAAAATGGCTTGTGAGGTTTTTTTTTCCCTCGGACACACCTTTTTCTGCCTTTAAAAGTAAAATGCCTTGAGAGAGTCTGCGACTTTCCTCTTCCTTTAATTCTCTAGTAACCTCAAGATGGCACTGTTGCCTTGTGATTTATGAGAAGTTCCCCTTTTATACATTAATCCAAAAGGTATTATCTTATTTACATTTATTTTTACCTGTTTTGTTCTAAGCACGTTGCTGCAAGATGCTGACTTTCTTTGGCTACAGATGCTTCAGTACTTGCTAGTGCAATTAATTATAATTGTCTCCAATTTGCCATTTTGCAACTTCTATGCATACATTATAAGAATAGTTGAATCAAAGTCCTAGTTAACACAGTGTTATGAATCCTAAATACTACAGAGAGTGCAAACTGTATCAATCACAATGGCAGTAATAAATGAGAACAGTTTGTGTTACAACTGTAGCATCAAGCTATTTAACTACATTACTTACAATGTCTTCTTGAAGTATTCTCACTCTAATATCATAAATGCAGTATTTCTTGAGGTTTTTGAAATAAGAACTTTCTACCAGTACATGTCAAACATAGTGAAAGGCATCCTGGAGATGGTTGGTCTTTGTTCTCTCAGGATTTTTGCTTTGGAATCCTGAAATTCACATCTTTCAACAAAGGTGTAATTGTTTTTCCAATAGAACGTGTGTAGCATTGGAATCACACTCAGGATGCAATTTTCAAACATATTCAGGAAATAGAACATTCATAAATAGAACATTGGAACATGGGAATGGTGACTGCTTATGGAGTGCTTGCAAAACGTTGCCATCATGCTGATGGATATACTTATGTCTTAAAATGGAAGGTGAGTGTGTACCTATGGATATGGTACACCTTAAGCCCTACAGGATGATAATAATGGTGTACACTGGGGAATGTTGTGAGAGAAATTAATTAATGTTTAATACAGATGTCAAGAATTTTAATAATATGATTACTTGTGAGCACCTCAGAAATTACAGAAGTTTTTATATGCGTAAGAAGGATCAAGGATAGCCTAGAGGGGAAGTCGCCTCATCTTTGAAAAATACAGATCAGTTTCCTGATTTTCAGCCCTCATGCCCCATCTCCTCTGCAGCCAGTTGAACAGGCCTTTCCATGTGACCTTAGCACTTAAAGAGTGTGGAAGTGCTGGACAGCTGGGCAGATAAAATGCTTAATAAAAACCAGGCATAAATATAGAGGACCATCAAGCTTCTTCCTAAAAGTGGGAGATACCACCTCTGAGTTTCTGTCTCTTTGGGTGCCTGTGGCAAGTGTGGCCCCTGCAGCCCACGTGGGTTTTCTCCACGGTGGTAATCTGCATTTCTCCAGCTGTGTCAGACCTTTGGCTGTTGCTCATCACCCATTCCAAAGCAATGTGGAAAATACGTGAGGGGACCATGATGGAGTGGAGTTGACCGGTGGAGTTGATGCTGTGCCAGAGGTCCAGTACCCCCCACATGAGCATAATAGAACAGAAAACTTTCAGAAACACTATCTTGTAGCCAGAACCCACTATTCTCTGTTGTGTTCTCCATCCCCTCAAAAAGTTGTAAAACACCAGTAGCAGCATTTCCAGGTTTTCACCCAGCTTTAGTGGTTATTGCTTAGAGTTGATAGTTTAGCCTTTAGTGTTTGCCATAGATTGCCAGGAATTTATGACTTACAGGGAATCCCTGTGGTCCAGGGCCTATGGTTTATTGATCCCTGTGCTCTCAGGCCTCCTGCTTTTTCATTTAAGATTCATAGCCTATGTTTAGTGTTTTGTGGTTTGCTTGAGTAAATGATATACTCCTGAAAGATACAGTTCTCAAATTCTACTCCTGAAATAAGATTTGTAATCTTCTTCCCTTACCATGCAGGATTCATCTGTGCATGGTCTGTGTTGATTGATGCTGGGACTCCTCTTAGTTCAGCTAATGAAGTCCACAGAATGGCTAAGACACTGGAGTGAGGGAAGGGGTGGATGGGGAGGTGTCAGTTGTAAACCCACTCTAGGCATTTCTCTTTATGAGGAGCTCCTGGGGATAGAAAGAAGAGGCAAGAAGAGACTTCCCTGTCTCTTAAGATGCCCTTCTCCCTTCAGTATGCATTTTCTAATCGATACATACTACAGTTTATTTGATCACTTTTGTGCCAGGGGGCACAAAGCGCTCCAAACTGAACCTTGCTAGAGCCCAGTTCCGCCTGGCCGTTTTGCAGGGGCCTACAGGTGGAAAATGAAGAATTTGGACAGGGGTTGAGCTGAAATGGTGTTTTGTCACTTCTGATTTCCTCCCAGCTTTCATAGTGGGGTGCATCTCTGTCCCTGCAACCCACTTGCTTTTCACATTCACACATGTGCCTGGGTGGCAGTTCAGGGTCACTGAAGTGGCTACTGCAGTTTGAAACAGGGGCTGTTGTTTCATTCTTTGGGTTGCCTATCCCCCTCCTAACTAATGAAACTGGTGAGTAAGGACACAAAAAGATTACCTTGGAGGAAGGGGACCAAAAGTACAAAATTTATTTTTGACAGGGAGTAAAGTGTTTCCTCTTCATAAAAAGTGTTTTCTCCTAATCCCATTCCTTCAAACTCACAGGCTGAGTGATGACGTTTTGATGTGATGAGGTGCTGGTACTCCAGGAAGAGGGAGAGGAGCCAGAAACTGCTGGTCAGTGGGAGAAAACTCCTGTCCACTCTTTCCTGGGGTCTGCAGTGCTCAAGCCGTGCTGGGGCTGCTCAGAGCTGCACCCAAGCATCCTAATTGATTGTGCATTCTGGAGAAAAGCAGGATGAAGGGACATGTGCCACCTTCTCCATTGCTGCAAGAGTGGGATGCTTGTGTGCCATCTGCACCCTCCCAACACTGTTAGCTCCGTGCCATGAAGCCAGGTATCCACCCCGAGACACCCGTGGTGGGAAGAACAGCCAGCCCTGGATTATGTCCTCATCATTGTCGAGAGGAAGGTCCCTGCAGACCATGTCGTAGAGCAGGATGTCCAGGGACTGGATTGCCCCCAAATGGCCATGGCGGCAGGGGAAGCAGATCCACTCTGGTGGGCCGTACTCTGGCATTCCTACGGGATGTAGCAGAGCTCATTAGGTTGATGCTGCTCCATCTCAGACCCTCGTTCATTTGGGCATCCCTGGGGATTCGAGGGCTGCACTGGTGGCAGAGGGTGACTCACTGCCTTCTCACCAGCACCTGACTCTTGTTTACAAACTTCAGGTTGTGAAACAAAGCCTCTGGTGCTGGGAGAGGACAGCCGAGTAGGGAAAACCCAGCCTTTATCCCCTTACCCCCTACACCTGAATTGGCCAAGAAAAATATCAGAGACCAAAAGCTGAAAGAGTGAGTAGAGCAGCCCAAATCCTTCTGCGCCTGCAAACAAAAATGGAATCCCTGCTCCACTAGGACATCCCAGAGGTCCTGAGTGCACTCTGGATGATCCATCACAAGCACGAAGCTGTCGGGGAGCTTGAATCAGTCCAGGAGCCGGACGATGGCCGCAGAAGCCACAGGAGGACACCCTACGGAGCAGCACCAGCCCCAGGTAGGTGGGGACCGCGCTGCCGCCCGCGGGGCTGGTGCTGCCCCAGGGGTCCGGTACGCCCCGCCCAGGGGATGCCTCGGTGTCCCCAGTGCTCGGCATTCCCCGGGCCCGGCTGCTTCACGGCCCCCGGTGCCCCCTCGCCCGCTCCCCACAGTGTCCCGGGGAGTGCCCGGCGGAGCCGAGACCGCGGCGGGAGTCCAGGGGCGGGAGGGCATGGGAGGGATGAGCGGGATAACGAGAGCGAGAGGAGGTAGAAAAGCGTTCCGGAGAGTCACTTTTCCTGCTGATGATGCTGCAGATGCTCTGTTGGTCACTTGCTTTTTTAATAATTGGGGGGTTTTTTCAGTTTACATTCCATCTTCAAAGCCACTTTCCTGGAAGTGAAGTAGCACTTGCTGCTGAGGTCAGTTCTAAGCTCAGCTTTATTGCAGTGATTTGCAGCGTTTGCACGGGGCCTGCCATATTTGCATTGCCTCACTTGCATGAAAGACTGGTTGTCACAAATGGAAATTTATTCTAAAGGCTTGCTGCCGGTCCTGCCCCTGCATCCCTTACCGAGCTGTTTCTCCACATCTTCGACTTGGGCAAACCGGCAACTTTCTCGAAAAAGCCCCATCAAACAAACAAAAAAACAAACAAAAAACCACACCCAAAACAAAAAACCCGACCAACCAAACAAAAAAGAACCGCGCAACCACTTCCCTCCCTAAACCTTTAGAAAATGTGATTGAAGAAATTATTATGCTATAGACGTGTACTTTGAGATCTGTACATGCTGAATAATGCTATCTATCTCTTCCTAACTTTGGAGTTACTAGTGGACAAGATACACTGTATGTAAACAATTGGTGCAAAGTTGGAGAAAAGCTGTGCATGTTTTGCATGGATTTATTACTGTTATTATTATACAAACTTGTACTACCGAATATGCTGCCAGCTTCTGTCCTAATCCAGTATCTCACAATATCTGGCTGTGAATGAATATTTTTTAGTGATCTTACAGCAGAATCACCAATTGTTCTCTTATGGAAACTCAGAAGCATCAGCAAGGAAAGCACTGAATAAAACTGAGTCTTTGCAATGCTGAGGACAGCTTTCAGTACACGCAAACACAGAATTGTCTCCTACTCTCCTTGTTAGCAACCAAACTCAGAACAATGATCGTCTTCCCCCATTTACCCATTCTCCCTGGTGACTCAGCCTGCAAGAATAGGAGCTGCTCACTTCTTTAATGCCAGGAGGACTCCTTACCATGCTGGAAATCCTCCTGTCCTGTGCCAGCCTCCGAAGTGCTCCCCAGCCACATGGAACACATTTAAGACCAACGATTACCAGTGAGGTCCCTTCCTGTCCTTGTCAAGTAAAAAGTAATAATAAATGAATGAAATAAGCATTAATATAATATACAATAGATATAATATTTTGCATATGAAATATAAAATATATACCTGTATTAAAATATATAATGTGTAATAGATACATATATACAATGTAAATATATTATATAATAATGCATTAAATAAATGCATGTACTAGACATTTCTCAGCCTGGGACTTATTCTAAGGAAACTCCTATTTAGGACTTGCATTACCTGGCAGTGAGGTTTTCAGTCTGTTTTAAGCATGCAGCTAGTAGAAACAAGCCCATGCTGATATGTTGTCTTTGCACAGCTACTGGGTCCTTCACAACACACCAATGCAGGCTGCAAGGTAAACTGGAAATGTCTCTGTGGCAACATCTGCCCTTCTAATTTTACGACTTAAATTAAGCCCAGTACCTGATGAGAGGAAGTTCACTCTGAACTAACAGGGTGAGTTTGTCTGTAGTGTGCCCTCAGTGCTCTGCTTCCTCATGTGGGTTGCTCGGAGCAGTGTCACTCTTGCTTATGTGTTTTAGAAAGTGGTTTCTTCTTCAAGAAAGGCGAATGGTAAGTTTATGTAATTGTCGTGGTTTAGCTTGGCCCAGGTTTTTTTTTAGTGGGGGGGGGGCCACAAAGATGGCTCCTCGGTGAAGCTTCTCGAAGCCTTCACCATGTCCAGCTCTGAGGTGATGGACATGCTGCTGGCCAAGCCTGGGCCAATTAGAGATGCTGGTTACGCCTCTGTGAAAAACATATTTAAGATGAAATCAAAACAATGGGTGCACGCACTTTTCCTTAGCCAGAGGAGGAGGAGTAGGTGAGAGTATGTGAGGGAAAACAACATGGAGAGACCAAGGTCAGTGGAGAAGGAGGGGGAGGGGGAGCTCCAGGCGCCGGAGCTCTGCAGCCTCTGCAGGCCGTGGTGAGGCCCATGGTGAAGCAGGGGGTGCCCCTGCAGCCCATGGGGGCCCACGGGAAATGCTGAGATCCACTTGCCCCAAAGCGAGTGGATACCCTGAAAGTGGC
>VZRN01004772.1:425296-492476 GCA_013397935.1 Dasyornis broadbenti | reverse complement strand
CGCTCACCTTCCTGTTCTTCGTGGTGGAGGTGGCGGTGAGCCGCGTCACGTCGTCGCTGGCCATGCTCTCCGACTCTTTCCACATGCTCTCCGACGTAATGGCCCTGGTCGTGGCGCTGGTGGCCGTGCGCTTCGCCCAGCGCACCCGCGCCACCAAGAAGAACACGTTCGGATGGGTGCGGGCCGAGGTGATGGGCGCCCTCGTCAACGCCGTGTTCCTCACCGCCCTCTGCTTCACCATCCTGCTGGAGGCCATCGAGCGCTTCACGGAGCCCCACGAGATCCAGCAGCCGCTGGTGGTCATCGCCGTGGGGGTGGCGGGGCTCATCATCAACCTGCTGGGGCTCTGCCTCTTCAACCACCACGGCGTCGGGGGCCACGGGCACGCCCACGGCCACGGGCACTCGCACGGCGGCCGCCAGCAGCAACCCCGCGGCGGCCCCAAGCCTGAGCAGCCGCCCGGGGACGGGGAGGCTGCGCTGCACCGCGAGGAGACCAGCACCTTGGTGGAGAACTGCAGCAGCTCCAACGGAGTCAGCCAGGAGAAGCTGGGTAAGCCCCGCGGCGTAAGCATTGCCCTATCCAAGCGCAGAAAAGCGGGAGGGGTCCTTTCCCTGAGCAGGGCGGTGGCCGTCCTGGTCCCACCTGGTGTGGGCTGTGTAAGGACCATCTGTCCCCATTCCTGGCAAAGAGGCGAGAAACTTTCTTAGTAGCTCTCGGGGCACATGGCTGTCGCACCTCTTCCTCACGCCTTGCCTTCGGATGCCCTAAGCTGCATATTTGTCTTGCAGACAGGTCAGAGTGTAAAAGAGTCTTAGGATAAAGCAGTTTGCTCTGGGAAAAGTTGGTTCTGCAAGGGAAGGCACATGACAAGCGTTTCTTGCCTAGCGACACGAGCTGTCACAAGACGCTGCCCTAATGCCGTCTGAACTGGCTGCACATCAAATGGAGCGCTGCTCAGCGCCTCGGTCCCAGTAGCTGGATTGGTCCATTGGCTCAGTTGTTAGCTACTTGGGAAGCTACTCTCCGTCTAACCCAGACATACTGAAGTATATTCCGCTGCAATAACGTTGTGCTTCTTCATGGCATCGGTGTTAATATGAAGAAGTCTTGGAAACTGCCAGTCAGAACTGTGGAAGACGGAATGTGGAACTTGCTGGTGTCAGGGCACATGCGTGGTGTCTTAGAATAACTTTTCTTTAGCTTTCTAAAGCAGGAGCCTTCCCACTCACCTGCAGACAGACATAAATTTAAAATCTTCCCTTCCCAATTGTGGTCAAACTGTCTGTTCATGGGTAGGAATTTCTTGGGTTATTTTTTAATGGATCCAGAAGCCTGGATAGTTCATTTTGAAGCTGCTTGGTCGAAGCCAAGTACTGCATGCTAGTGGAGTGAAAGGTGTGTGATTGCCACTTCTCAGTTCTTAGGGCATCCTTGTCACCAGGCAGAATGGACTTCAGGCTTTGGAACCAGTTTCTGTCCTTCAGTTTAACGGTGACATCAGCAGACAATTGTTTCAGCGTAAAGGGAGCTTTAATTGATTCTAGTGAACTTTGCTACAGTTTCAGGTTTTCTGTGGTCAGAGGTTCCAATACAGATTTTGAGAAACTTAGTTTCTGTTTCTCCAACTCCATGTTGGCTTTGGAAAGACAGGTTTTGCAAGAGGTTAGGAAAGTTCCTCTGACTACTACACCATTTTCTTGACCACATAATAAGCTCTTAATGTTGGTTCAGTTCCAACAATGGTATCCTAATAATTAGTTTCAAACAATGTAAAGTTCCCTTAATCCTTAGTCTCATAGATATCTGTGCTTGGGAATTATTTTTGCATGATGAAAAGTTGTGTTTTTAGCCAAGTTTTGGACTAATTAGACCTAAAGGTTACCTTATAACATGGATTAAAATGCATATTGTTGTGAGCTAACTTGTCTGGAATGTCTCATGGATGTGCTTCTGGCAATAACAAATAATTTGTTGTGGGTATTTAGGTGGTAATAGGGCATAATTTTGGTCACAGTGAAACTTTGAAATAAGTTTGTATTTCCTTCTGTGCCCTGTCATGATTATGTAATGGATGGAGCTATTCATAGTTTGCCCATGGAAAAGTTACAGGTAAAGGTGATTGGAGATTTGGGAGAAGATGCAAGACGTATAGATGAAGACTATGGTGGTCCTGTGCCTTCACTGGAAATTGCAAAGAGGGGTAGTCCCTGATTTCCTAAGGTGGAAGTGGAAAGGTAGGGATAGCCTTTGTGACTAGTCCTGCACAGGCATTTCTGTGCATGCACTTTATGTAAAATAATCAGTTTATTGTTAGATTTCGATGAGCATATTTCAAATGGACGTGTTTTAACCATTTGCCATTAAAATAAATTTAAAAAGAGCTTTCTGGAACTGTGTTTCCTGTTGCCCATTCTTACACATAGCTGTACTGACTCTTCAGATCTCCATTATTCCAAGTACTTGGTACAGAGCAGAGCATTCCTCATTCCTTGCTTTCATCATGGACCTTGAGGCCTGAACTCTGTAACCTAAGATATTTCCCTCTAATTTATTTACTTCTCTGGAAAGTTACAGGTCCCATGTTCTATAACTCCTAGAGGTAGTGTGGAAAATGTAGCTGGAGCTTGAGGGCAGAAGCGTACTGGATGAGGTAATGAGCTGGAGCATGGAACTCAGCCTTGGTAGGAGCCCGCTCCTTCAGAGAGGAGAGGACTTGTGCACACTCTGCGACTGCAGAATTGCAGCCATGAGAGCAGAACAGCAGAAGCCGCACGTCTTATTAATGTGTTAATGTTTACAAAGCTCTGAACTTAATAGCCTCAAAAGCAGTAAGAGCTCCTTGTTTCAGGTTGTTGGGCCAGGGCCCAGTGCCTGTTGCATTTCTTTAGCAGTGGAAGTATCCAAAGAAGAACTTTTGAAGAAAAGCAGGAGGTTAATCATGTACAATTCTCTCCAATTTGAACATTGGAAGATGATTTTCTTTCAGAAAACATTCTTCTTTTTAATGTGTGTGTTTATTCCCATGTAGCTGGTTAGTTGTGTTGGAGTGGTAAATATTGTAGACAGTTTTGACAAAGGAGAGGAGTAAACTGTTCATTTATGCTTTGCACAGTCCATGACATATGGCTTTGGACATCAGAAGCTATATGTCACTTGCATAAAAAATGGAATTTTACTACTTATTTATTTATTTATTCTGAAATGTAAATAACAGTAGTCCATAGCCTCTGAGAGCTTCAGTGATAACTTATACTGCCCTTTAGTCAATTCTGCTGATAAATTCTGTGTCTTAGACCTAAAATTTCAGCTGATTGTATCTCACAGTCCTGCTGACTCCATGCACCATCTTGGAAAAACTTCCTTTTCCTTGAATTCAGAAGCCTCTTGAAATGCATTGGTAAACCTGAGAAGAAGCTTCTACACAGCTGTGTTCTCAAAAGTTGCTATACAGCTTTTGAGATTCTGGCTTCAAATTTTAATATGAAATAGCAATGCAGTCCTATGGTTAAAGACAGATTTTAGCAATGTGATCAGTCTAGCGGTGTTTCAAAAGAAGGAACAAATGTAACTAACTGAGCTGCTTAACCAGCTTTTTTGTAGTTCTGCATTTTGTTTAAGAAACAGTGAATAGGCAAATGGTTAAACAGCTGGAAAAGGTGAAAGCAGTTTTTCAGTAGATTTAGTTAAAACGTGGTCATCTTCATTCTTTGCCACTCTGCATCTCTAAGGCCTATGTAGAAACAGTTGCCTTCTAGACTATTTAGATCACTTATTGGGACAACCGAATTTTCCTCAGACAGAGAAGATGTTGCTAAGTGTGGGGGTTGAGTTGCTTTTCAGTTTCATACTCAGTGTGGCATGCTTACTGTTAGATATTGTTTTATAAGAAATGACAGAAATGTGCTGTATTATATAGCTCATGCCTAATTGTTTTGTTGTTTTCTTGTCAGGTGATATGAAAGATGACATGAGTGATGTACAAGTGAATGGGAATGCTGGCCATTATTCTCTGGATGAAGAGGAGGTTGAGGAAGACTCTAGTGCACAACTTAACATGCGTGGAGTTTTTCTGCATGTCTTTGGAGATGCCTTAGGTTCAGTAATTGTGGTAGTGAATGCCTTGCTCTTTTATGGGTTGTGGAATCCATGCCCCGAAGATGGGCCTTGCTTTAATCCATGTGTCAATAATCATTGCATGGAAAATGCTACTTTATCCCAAGCACTTGGCAGAGCTAACAAGTCTGAGCAAGAGAGCATTACTGTGGCTGGTCCTTGCTGGTTGCTATATTTAGATCCTGTCCTTTGTTTGATTATGGTCTGTATACTCCTTTACACAACTTACCCGTTACTTAGGGAGTCAGCCCTTATCCTTCTGCAGACTGTTCCCAAACAAATAGATGTTCATTCTTTGAACTCAAAGTTACGTACCCTCGAAGGAGTTGAAGCAATCCATGAATTACACATTTGGCAGCTAGCAGGCAGTAGGATCATTGGCACTGCTCACATCAAGTGTCCTGACCCTTCCACGTACATGATGGTGGCAAAGCGCATCAAAGAGATCTTTCACGATGAAGGGATTCATGCAACTACCATTCAGCCAGAGTTTGCCAGCGTTGGCTCTGAGTCAGGGAGAGGGAAATGCGAGTTGCCTTGCAGGACTCAGTGTGCTTTGAAGCAGTGTTGCGGAGCAGGAGAAGATAGTACTGCAAAGAAGACAGAAAAGTCCTCATCACTTAGTATTTCTTGTTCAGAAGTTGTCATTGAATTTCCGAAAACGAGGAGGACTAAGTCGGAGAGCATCCCTTCAGTGAAGCTGGAGGCGAACACCGATCAAAATGAGCAGTTTGAGTCATCTTTGTAACTCCCTGAAGGGTGCTACACCTGAGTTGTGGTGACTTTTTCAACAGCTGTGTTGCAAGAGGAAGAGACAGACGTTTGAGATGCAATTTTGCCAAGTAGTGTAATTGCTGAAGTCCTTGTTCTTGTCATATTGCTAAATATAGAATGCTTGTTTTAAAGAATATAATGTTACTGTCATGATACAATGTGTTTGTGTTGACTTTGTTTGACTGAGACAGACAGAAAGTGCACTGATGCTGTAGCACTTCAGAAAACCAGTTGCAACATTTCAGCAGAGACACTTTTTGCTGTGCTTCAAATTAAGATACTTTTTTCCAGTGAAAAGGATTTGAGGGATAAGCATGTAGGAACTCAATTTGTGTTACAGGTTTCTTGGACCTACTTTTTCCTTAAATATTTGATTTGTAGATATTTTAATATATTGTTTATTTAGAAGCCCTAAGAAAACCAAAGCTCATAGAACATTTTTAAAGATATAACTACTAAAAACTGGAAACCACTTTAAGTTTCATGTATTTTTCTTAAAGCTATGTAATAATAATAAATGTGAAGGCTTTTCTAGTGAATTTATCGCACAGCATATTTGAAAGAGAACATCGTGATTGTCAGAAATTGTCTCTTCTTCTTCTGGTAAGGTAGCGAGGTAATTGAAAACAACCGATGTGAAAGGGTTTTCTTCTGTCAGAATGGCAGTTCAAGCCGATGTATCCTGCTCTGTGATCAAGACATGAGACTGGTCGATAAAGTAATGCACACTTTTACATTTTATGGATTTTCTGCTGTTTTCCCTTACTTCCAAGTTGTGTCTGGTCATGAAAGTTTTTGAGGTTTAAAGAACCCTCGACGCAACAGTGCTATGAATAAAGAGCTGGAGCTTCATGTTTAGCTGATGTTGAGTTTACCAAGATAAAATAATTAGTTATGACAATAAGTGCTCTGTCAGGGAAGGTCTGCCAAGCAGCGACAGTACAACTCACGCTTTCAAGCACAGGCATCAGCTCCCCAACAGGTAATATAACAGTGCATTTTGTTTCTAGCCGAGTGTTTCTGTAAACACTTGCAGTGGCTGCAGTCCTGGTCCCCACTGTGTCCTCAGGAGCCCTCCACTTTTTAGGAAGTGGTGCAGCGAGTAAGGTTTCATTCACTGTATTTCACACTTTGCGATGTTTATGTACACATAATTTCACTTACTCATATTCAAATCTATGATTTAGAATCTAGACTCAGTTAATTGACAACTGGCTCTAAAGAAGCTGTTACAGTGTGCTGCCAACTTACTCCTTAGAAAAGGGGAAACTGCTCTGTGAACTCTGAATTTGGCAGAGACTAGATGAGAGTTGAAAGATAAAACATACAAGAAATCTAATCTAAAACCCTGACCCTTTTGATCCACTTTCACATTATTTACAGTAACTAATGTCTTGTGATGAATGGATTGCTCCTATGTGCAAAACTGGAAAACAACTCAGATCTTCCATTGTTTGCTCTGTGACTCTGGACATGATAAACACTTTGCCTCAGTTTCCCTGTTTTCAAATGGGGATAATACCTACCTCACAGGGGTGTTGTGAGGCTTAAATCTTGTGTGAAGAGCTCTGAGATCTGTTACTGGAAGGCACTGGAAAGAGCATAAGATTCTAGATTACCTGGCATTTACTGCTTCTACAAATGTATTGCAATACCTAGGCACAACCAGAGGGAACTGAGGATAGTTTTGGCCTTATGATATTCTTTGATGCTGTGGTTTTCAGGTTTTTAACAGTATTTAAATGTAGATTTTTTTTTAAAAAAGAATGTTTTGTTAGTGAAGGGAATGTAGCTTTGCCTCCAGATACAGAAACCTCCCTAGTTTGCATTTCTAATGTGTGTCTTGCATCATAATTACTCCTAAATAGTACAAAATAGTCCTGCTGCTCATAGGACCTCAATCGGCCCAAGTCATGTCAGTGGTCTTACCCAAGCTCTCAGCAGAGCATTGCAGTCAACTCTCGATTATCCATGGGTGGATTCCCAGTGTTGTGCATTAATTGTGCAGTCTGCGGAGCCAATACCAGCCCCATATCTCACACCGTGCTCTGGCCAACTGCTGTGTGCCAAAGCATGGGAAAGGTAGAGGTGCTGGCTCTGCTTCCAGGGAGTCCTGTCACAGGGTTCATTGCCTGGATGCAGCACAGCACTGCCTGCGGGTTTTGCCTCTTGGCTGCTCAGATGCATCCGCAGAAAGCTGAGAGGTGTGGATGGGTCAGCTTGGCTTTGTGCTGGTTTGGGGATGTTGGTGCTTGGCAGCCACCGGCATTGCTCACTTTCTTCTCTGTTTATGCTTGTTGTATAGTCTCATAAACTAACTTAAATGTGTTAATATAGTATTTATATATGTTTTTGTTTTGTCTAAATTACCTTAACTCTTTTTTCTGTTACCTGTATATGATCTAGAGTTGACTGTTAAATGAGATCTTGTATGAGACTACAATTGCAGGGTATGCTACCACTGCTACTATACTACAGAGTGTTAACCAAGTAAATTTTGAAATGAACAAAGTACTATTTTTTTAAAATGTGTATCCTTGCTTTCTATGGTAAACTTTCACTAATTATTTTCATCACTAGTTTAAAATTGGTCTCAATCATTAGTATGAGTTGTTGAGGTTCTGCTGTACATCACTAATGCACCGTAGAACTACTGCTCTTTAGTTTATTTAACAAAATACCAACAAATCAAACCATGGTAGCACTGAGAAGCCTGATGGACTTCTCTCCTGTTGCTCTTATAAAAGGAGGGCAACTAGGCAACTGTTAAGTCTTAAGAGTTACCATCATTGGTTAATAGTCTCAGTAAATGCATCTGAATAGATGGAGTTGGAGTCACTACTTCCATTTTAAACTATTTAATTTTTTTTTTTTTTTTTTTTTTTTTTTTGTTTTGTTTTTTTTTGTGCCGGAAGTCATATTTTTCTATTTCTGTGTCCATTGCAGGCAATGGCTAGCTAAAAAGACAAAAAGCTCTCCCCCTCATTATTTGAAGTATCAGGACAGGATGCAGAGGTGATGATGATGATTACAGAAGTAGAAGGGGGAGTTGCGTGGCCTCTCTGTCATGTGCCCTGTTGCGTGTGCAGCACCAGCTGGTGTTACCAGGGCCTTTTAGTCTCCTCAGCCCTCGATGGTAAACTCCCTGAAAGCATTGAGTGAGGTCAAGGTGGTGGCTGTGCAGCAGCAGGCACACAATTTCTCTGTTCTGACTGTAAGAGACCCAACTGTAGCCTGCTAGCTTGTGAAATAGCTTGATTTTTTTTTTTAACCTGATCTGTCCAGGGTTATACAGACTTGATTTGTTCTGAAGATCACGGTTTAAGAATACTGAGAGCATTCAAACACACTGCACAGTCTCTCTCTCTTTTTTTTTTTTCCACAGAGCATGAAACTAGTGAATCTCATGTAAGTGAACACTGCAGTGGTGGGGAGCTAATTGTATTGTGTATCACATTCCTGAATTTTTAAAATAAAAACAATTATGGAACACTGACTTTGAGGAAAAATAAGTTTGTGGTTCAGTGTCTAGATATTGTTTAGGCTTCTGATTGAATGTGCCAGAGATGTACCAAACATCACTGGATGAAATATTTTACCCTTACTACATGTTTCATCCAGGAACATGCTATTTTAGAATCACGGCCTAGATTATATCTGTGCCTAAGGTGCAGCGCAGAACTAATTCAGACACTCAGTGGGCTAGCCACAGTACCATCAGGCTTCCTTTTTAGCAGAGTAAATTGTTTCTGTGGAACCCCTAATAATTGTAGCTTGATTGCTTTCAACACCCAGTGTGGGCTTTTGGTAATATCTGTAGTTGCCACATCGCGGTGTGCGGTACGGACATACACAGAGTTATGTAAAAGAACCAGCCCCAACTTGTGACTCCCCAAAAGTTACGGCAAGGGCTCAGTCCTGAAAATTTCTGTATTGTTAAATAGTTTCATTGGGCTGACGAGTGCTTACTTGCACACCAGGAATTACTTGTGGGAGTGAGTCCAAAGCTTCTGCCAGTGCAGCCTGGCTTATAAAAGAGAAAGTACCTAGATTTTATGGATGTATTAAAATCAGGAGTGCTATGGTGTTTCTAAATTTGCTGTAGAAATACTGCCAGTTTGATATAATTCCAGCATTTATTCCTTTTCCTCATTCTTCCAAAAGAAAGGGAAAAAAGCCCACTGACTGTCCTAAGACTTGTTAACAAGTTAGCTAAACTGACGTTGCTGTTTGCTTCTGAAATCGGGCCATCTGAATTTTCTAAACACTGCTTGGTGGAGTTTGGGGAGGAGGGATAAAGATTCTTGCCATTCTCCTTCCCCTGCCCCCTGCTTTGACTGCACTTTCTAATCTCTTCAGCTATGGAGAGACTGGGGGCGGGGGGGATGGAGGGGGTGAATTTTGTAACTAGATGTTCCAAGTTTCATGTGGAGGGAATGGGGAATACTGCTAACTATATTTAAAGCATATAAATATGCTCAGACTATTTTAGTTCTATAGCATAGCATCAGTTACACCCTTTTAAGGTATGCATTCAAGTTGTTCAGGTCCACAGTATCTTTGGTTTTTCCTTTCTCTGCTAGACAGAAAGAGGTTGATGCTCCATTTGCCTGAGCTAAAGCCAGACTTGACAATTTTCCAAACCAAACGTAGCTTTGCTGATAACAGAAGGTCTGATTATTCCTTGTGACCTTTGCTTTGTGTGGTTAGCTGCCCGTGAGGTACAGCACCATGTTTTAGCAGGCTCATATTTATATTTTTTGCACTCACCATGTTGTCTAACCAGTTGAAAAGCAAAACCACAAAGCTGAAAGATACCTTTCATCTGTATATCTCCAAAAAGCACATGGGATTAATTTGGCTTCTTTTTTTTTTCATGGCCTGGGTCGTGTTTCTGAACAATGTTAAAATATAATTGGCATAGCTTGTTCATTGATGATATTTCTTTTTCCCTTCTTTTAAAATAATGATTTTTTTTTTTTTGCTTTCTTTTGTTTTTGAGTATTAAAATGCTGATAAAATAAATGGAGCTCTTGACGATCAAGTACATTTAGTTGAGATTTCTTTCTCAGATCAGCTCCTAGGAAGGAATTTAACTAGTAGAAATGCACTTTCACCGTCTCGCAGAACCTCAGAAACAAATGCAAAGAGCACAAATAGAAAAGGAGGTTGGTAAAAGGGTTGTAAAGTCCTGGCCTCCAACTGTCTGGGTTCCAGGTGCAATTAAAAGAATAGTTGCTCAGTTCTAGTATCTTGAAATGCTCATTATGCAAAAGACTTTTTTTTTTTTTCTCAAAGGAAAACTGCTTTTGAAAAGAATAAAAAATCTTCTTGACCTATTAATTGGCCGTGGTTAAATATCTAACATAAGGGTCAATAAGGTAGGCTTCCTAATAGGAGTCTATACTGTTTTTTCAATTTCTTCAGAAGAAAGCTGCAGAAGATGCATTGGTGATTTTCAGCTTCATTTGTTTCAATTCAGAAACGCTGCAGTTTGTACAGCTGGGAGAAAAGGACTGACTGCAGCTGCCAGCACTAGTACTGAGGAGGGCAGGATGGTGACCAATACCTGCCTGGAGCTGTTAATAAGCTTTCAATGATGAGTTCATTTTGGAGCCCTTCACTGGTGCAGCTTCAGCAGTTCCTTTTTCTGCTTCAAGAGGGAAAAGTAATTCCATATTATTAGTTATATGTGCAGGAGGGTATGTTTGGTTGTGCAGTAAGCACTGCATGTGAGCTTGAGTTTTGCCATTTTCCAAAGCTACTTCTACCTCTTCATGAAAAGATGTGATTTAAACTTACAATGAACCTCCTTTATGAGACATGCTGGTGTGGGAATTTTAAATTAGTAGGAAGGGAAGCTTCAGGTCTACAGGTTACTTCTGCTTTTACATGTACCTTCCCCCATGTCATTCCCAGACCTCCCAGAATTCCTATGCTTTACCATCAGAGGAGCTAATGCCACAGGAGAAGGGCAGGATGGGAGTGTTTGGCTCCAGGCAGACAAGCACTTTCAACAGGCACCTTCTCAGTCTGATCTGTTCTAGCATCCCAAACCTGGCATGAAAGCCTTGCCACTGAAACTTTGGCTAGCATTTATATATTTTTGTATATATATATATGTTTAGCTTTTTTTTTTTTTTTTTTGCAACAAGCAACACAAACCTTAAAGTATTGCTGAGACCAAATGCCAATTCCTCCCCACCCTCCCATCACCCAAGCTCTGTTTCTAGTTACAGCATTGGTCGGCTTCCCAGCGTTTTCCTCCTGCACCAGCTCCTGCAGCTAAGAATAGCCCTGGTAATGCTGTGGAACAGGATGTGCAACCTGCTGGGCTTCCTGCATTTGTGCTCATGTTGCTGGCCTGGGCTGAAACCTGTCCTCATCTTCCCCTGGACTCACTGGGTGAATTTATTAGATTCAATTTGTTGGATTAAGTGTGCTGTGGGATGGCCCACACTTGTTTCAGTTGTATTCTGTGCTATAGGAAACTGCATTCTGCAGTATAGGCAAGACCTCAGCCGAGGGAGATATTTACTTGCTGCCAGTCTTGTGTGCTTCGGAGTGTGTCTGCTGAGTGTAAGAGGATGCTGCTGACCTGCTGCAGACCTGGATTCAGCTTCACTGCTTGGTTTGATGTTACCATGTGATCCTTCTCGCTGAGGGTGCAGCAAGTACAGCACAGGGAGTCTCTGCAGGTAACTAGGTCACTGCTGCTTACCTGAGCTGGGTGCTCATACCCCAGTTCAGGAGTGAACAACACTCCCACAGATAAATGCTGCACATACTGCTATACCCTCAAGATTTTTTCAGGCAGCAGTGACTGGAGACTCAGTCCATTGTTGTTATCCTGTGCTGCCCTGGGGCTCTTCCCCAGTAGGTTGCAGACAAGCACATTTTCCTTTGAGAAAGGGATTATGTGAATTAGCAAAATTTGGGTGATGATTTTTGCTTATATTTTTGTGGGCATGTGGGAAGGTTCTAACCCGAGTGGATGGGGTTCATTTTGCATGCCTCCAGCTGAGTGTTAGGAGGGGTTGAGCATAAATACCAGGTAAAATCTAAGCTCAAGCAATTCATCCTAAGTATTTATACTGGCAGATGCCGTAGACTTCTGTGTCATGCTAGTTTGAAGTGATTTTCTCTTTTCACATTGCTGTTTAAAAAAAAAAAAAAAAGAAGGAAAAAATTGTGTTTAATTATCACGAGAATTAATACCCAGCCTTGGTAGGTGTGTTTCCAGTTTGTCAAAAACCTCTCTGCATGCAGCAGTGGCACAGTAGAGACACTGACAAGTTAGTTGGCAAGTTATTGCTAAAAATGAGGTGTTTGGTACATATGCTTGAGCTTAGAAGTGGAATGACACTTGGCACCATAATGTCCCAGTTATCTTTTTCTGAAGGAGTAGGAAAACTGCAGAACTAAATATTGAGTCAAGCTGCGTGGGCAGAGCTCCTGTGTCAGAGCTGTGCTGACGTCACAGCCACAGCGTGACATCACAGGCAGTATGTGAAAAGCCCAGAGCATTACCCAAGCTGTGTGTGTTATTCAAAACCTCAGCAACATTTGCTGAAAACTTGCATGGGTTTTTTCCCCCTCTTTTCCCATTCCCTTAATGCTGAGAAGTTCAGCCAAACAGCTAAGGGGAGACTACTGACTGTGTAGCTCAACTGCCTTGCAATACCGCATACTCCTCTGAAAAAAAGGTGCCATTGAACCCAGAGTTTGAATGCCAGTGCATTTTGTGTGTCCTTTCTAAAAGTATCTACAAAAACAAGGTAATATCAAAGCAATGTTTCTCTGCTGAAAGCTGGTGAGATACTCAAGTCCACAGCTTCTGCAGTAGCCTTCTGTGATGCTCGTACTTGCTGGCCTCTTCCCAGAGAGTTAGCTGAGTTATTATTGCTGCATGTGCATGCTGCAAATAATGTAGCATGGAAAAACAATGGGGTAGACACTGGAGTTGTTTAGATTTATTCTTTAAGAATAGAAAATCTGATCTAAAAGATTTTTGCCAAAACTTCTTTCATCTCTGATAGTATCAAAAAGGCAGGTCTCTTCTCCCATGGTGGTCACCCTGGTTAGTAGAGAGCAAATGAAATTATGGCATCAATGGAGAAAGATGAGCAATGGAATATGTATGGGTTTTGATTTTGGAGTGGTTATATTTTTTCCCCTCCTGCAGCTGCTTTAATGAGGGTAATGATGTTCTTTGGTTTTCCTCTATAGCTCTGCAGCGCTTAACAGCTCATCACTGAGAGACCTACGCTTGGCGTCCATGGAAATCAAAGTTAGTGAAAGACATGGAAAAGCATGCCTAAACAGATCTCAGCTGAAGCTGAGACCTTAATCTTTCTGAGACAGAAGATAGCCAGCACAGCTTCAGCTGTTGCATTGGGAAAGGTTAGTATGAAGTACCAAGCTTGCTTCACAGCTACAGAAATGGTGCAGAAAATCAGGTAACAGCAGCTTTGTTTCACACCCGAGCTTATGAGAAGTAGCATCTCTCTGCAAGAGACTGCAGCTTGGCAAAAATCATGTCTTTGCATGGGGGTTTGTTGCTGGCAGTGGTTAAAATCCTGATAGAGCAGTATTTCTCCAAATGACTTAAAGTCAAATATGGAAGGTTCTTATGCAACATGAGAGTTCCCCTTTCGAAACAGGGGTTTGAAGAGAAAAAGTCATTGGTCTGGGCTAGGACAAAAATTAAACAAGATAAACAAGAGTGGACTACTGCCATCTTTCCCTTCCCCTTTATCTTGAAACCTTAACCTTAAATTGCAAATTTGAGGTTAATGCAGTGCAGTGTGTCTGCAACTATTGAAATCACCTATTTTTTAATAGATCTTACTTATTCCGACGATGATGAAGGTTTGAAAGTTCCTCTAGGTAACAGAAATATTTCTATGCTTTTAAAGTTCAAATACAAGTATTTTTTAACATTATTAAGATTATTTTCAAATTAAATTAATTCTTCTGATAAAGCATTTCATAAATTACTTACTTATTCTGTATCCTCATTTCTAATCCACTGAAAATAGAAATAAATGTTGTTTTCAAAAACCTGGCCAAGTTTTGCTAGCATTCTTTTTTCTTTAATATCAGCTAGAAAGAAAGGAAGTTTCAGTTCATAAAAAGTTGAACTAACCACATAGTTTTGCTAGCAGGTCACTCACTACTAACACGTACTTCAGCAGTGTGCAGAGGTCTGAGTAGCTGTAGAACATGCTGTGAAAACAGGGACCACAGCAATAAATTAGGGTGGCAATATATTTGCTTGAACTTCAAGAAGAAGAAGCTGCTTTAGTGATACATAAGAAAATGTATCTGTTCCTAAGTTGCAGTTTAGCTTGTACTATATACGGCATCCTGAAAAGCTAATCCTTCAAGATACTGGTGATGTGATGGTGACTTTATTCCAGAAATACCAGATTAGGTCCTGTCCTATGCAGTGGTTTATCCAGCCAGTGAAAGTATGGTAGGGGAAGAGTGGAGAGCGTGATAGATGGAATTCTGGACTAATTCCTCCCCCCCCCCCCCACCCCCCCAAACAGAGCCACTCATATGTAGAGGAGGAAAAACTTAATATCCGTTGAAATTTCACTGAGGTGCCTCTTGGTAGGTCCAAGATGTTTGCTAAGTGAATCAAATAGGAGGGTAATGGTTGTTACAGGACCCCTCAGAACATGTTTTTCATCTCACTTTTCATCTCTGATAAGTAGATTATGAATATAAAAGCCTGCCCTGGTACAGTATTGGGAACTCTGACAGATGAAAAGTGCTCTCTGTTCGTATCACGTGCAGGTCCTTGACCTCCGACATGCTTTTCATCCCTCAAACTTGGCTAAATAGGGTTTAAAGAAGTACAAAGTACTCGCTGAGCCTCGAAAATGTGACCAATTTCTTTGCAGACGCCACGGTTCTCTGAGAGGTCTCATTTACCTCTACATGGACTTCAGCTTCCCCAAAAAGCTAAAATTTCAATTTAAGGATGACCTTGGAAAATAGGATTGGGGGATGGTTTGTAGAAATCTTGAGAAGCATGCAGCAGGACTACAGCTGTGCTAAAGAAGCCATCCTCTCTTGGATTGCACCCTAAGATGACCCAACCTGAGGCATGGAAAACCAACAGTCTTCCTTGGAGAGGTCTGGATTGCTCCTGGCTAATCCTGGCTGTTCTGCACTGATTTTAGGGCCACAGCATATGGGAGAAGTGAGGGCATGACTGCCATGAGCTGGAATGTGCAGGCCAGCTAACCTATGCTCTGAGCACCTCCTGTCACAGGACATCTGTCTGAAAACAAATTCATGTGCAGCGCTGCCCCTCAATGTTTGAACTTCCACTCTATAGGAAAGGCCTCCAGATCCAGGCCACGTGTGGTGTAGGTGTAAAGGGAGCAATGGGCTGGTGGAAATGTCACCACCAGTGGTGTAACAAATCTGATACTGGGCTGCCACTCCAGTTGTTCTGGGATTAACGCTGTTACTGAGTTTAGAACAGATGAATGAGTCTTGGAACTCAATTTACGCAGAAATAAGTGCTTAATCCTGGTTACGTCTTTCCTTGTGCAGGTGGCTTCTCCAGGCTGTCTGCTTTTTTCACAATAACTTCCAAGTCCTGCTTGGGCATGGGTTGTCACCTCCCAGCATAGCACTGATCATAGGGGTAGGTATCCTGCAGGCAGGGCTGCTGGATGCTTCCTAACCTGGCAATGAGGAAAAACACTCACCACAAGAGAGTTTGCAGTGCTTCACTAAATAATTAATAGATAGTAAAATCTCCAGGACTTTGGAATCACGTATACTCTGACTTTCCATGCAATGCTATATAGTGTTTAAGTAAAAGGTTAAAACTATACTTACTCTAAAACAAATCTATACTGTAACATGGAGGCAGAAAGACAAGACAAAATGAGTAGTACTGCCTCCTTTAACAGGAGTCAAGCTGAGACAGAGATGGAGAGTTTATAAAAGTTTTCTCTTCAGGTTTTTTCCTTTCACATTTTGATTGACTTCTTGTTAGAAGGCTGGAAACAGAATTCTGTTAACTTTTGGTTATTAAAAAGCCAAAAAGCAGTCTTAGAAAGAAATCGGGGTCTGACAACCCAGCAGGGTAATGGGAAACTTAATAAATATCCTGTTGTTATAACATCTGTCATTTTAGCATTAACAAGCCCATGACTTTAGCTGTTGTATGATCACAGCTCCATTCTGCAGATTAAGGGGAAGGCTGTTGGACCTTTAAAGTAAAAGCTTTCTGCCCAGCAGGATGCTTTAACCTCTAGTATCCTGAAGCAATTTAGCTAAAGCAGCTTGAAAGTGCTGTAGAGACAGACTCCTGTGCAGGTCAATTAGGAGGGATACAGAAGCAGTTAGACTCAAGGGTTTTCCTAATTTTGTTCTCTTTGATGTCCAGAAGAACCAGAAAAAAAAACCCAAAACCAACCAAGCCCAAAAGAATGTGGTGGGGTTTTGTGTTTTTTCCTTAATTTGGTCACACTTTGGTTTTCTTAAAGGTTGTAGAGAGGAGATTTGAGACTGTCATTAAATGAATAAACATCGCTGGAGCAAAGCTATGGTAGATGTCCATTGCTTCTAAGGCATTAAATATATATCAACCACAAACACAGAGTGGTATTTTGGTTCATTTAGAACAGACCTATGTAAGAACCAGAGCAACTGCACGAATACTGAACTCCATACAGCGTCCCTCACCACCTGTTTCTGTGATTTCTTTAGCCTGTTGACTCATGTTTTTCTTTTCTGGAAGCTAAAGAAAATGCCAGCCATGCTGAAAATGCTCCTGGCTTGGTTTTAATCTGAGACAAAGTTTATCCAGAACAGTTCCATGGTGATAATGTTTCTGACTTCTTTATTTTTTGCTTTTATGTGTCAGGTGGTGAAATGAGAGCCCTCCACAATCTGTATGCAGCCAGTGCTTCCCTGGTACATGGCTTTTTACGCAGGGAGTGCTCAGTTGTCCTCCCTTGTTGTCTTCCCTCAGGGCAAGCAAGCACCACATCCAGCCCACAGCCACCCCCAGGACCACCGTCAGCATACAAAGTATCACAGAAGTATCGCAGAAGTTTCGTGGATCTCGCCTCACAGGATGTAAGGACAATGTTGACATGCTGCTTAGATGCTTCTGAAAGGCCCAGAGGCATCATTAGGACTCCGAAGTGCTTCCAAGCCCCTGTGTTCTTTAGAAAAGTGATTTTACATAGAATTTAGGCTCCTTAAAGCAAGTTTGTTCGCTTTAGACAGGATGAAGATTGTCTTGGAAATGCTACTATTCTGTTTGGGGGAAAAATCTTATGTATACATTAGAGATATCATCTTGTGTGGCATGACTGGAAAGCCCAGACATGATCTGATCAAGGGGCACTAGGGCACCTTGCTCAGGTCTTTAGTAAGCAGATGGTTTTTACTCTCTATGCTTTCAATTTCAGTTCCTTTTAGTGATGTTGAGGCAAGAGGAGAAATCCACACCCTTCCCCCCAAATTTTGAAAATACCAGCACAAACATTTCAGTAGCTGGTGATGGTTTCACTGCAGAGACAGACTCAAGGGATGATGGCTTTTTGTTTTCTAAAACATTTTAACTTCACCTGGCTCCAATCCACTTTCCATTTTGAAATACTTTTGTAAGTGAAATTTGTAAGTGAAATTTGTAAGTGAAATTTGTAAGTGAAATTACAAGTTCAATTTCTCTCAGTGTTTTGAGTAGAACAAAACATTTGGACCCCAGCAGTTTTTGCTAAAGGCTTTCAGAGCTGCTAACATCCAGCAAGTCTGTTATTTGCACTGGGGTAATTAGAACCCATAAAAGAATAAGAGAAATTAATCCCAACAATGCGGTTCAACTGTAGTCCTAAGATCTTGCAATTAAACTGTGCTGTTGGATTACGCATATTAGCACATGAATTACTCCTTAAGTAATAAATCTGGAACCAAATAATTATCTAAAGCTTTTGGGAAGGGATAATCAGGAAGGTTAGGCTAAGAAAAGACAATATTTTTAAAGAAAAACAAATAGAAGTACAGCTTGATGAGAACACAACAAAGCGAATAAATTGACATTTCTTTTTGAAATATGGGTAGTACCTTATATTATTTTTTTCCCATTAAAACTGGGCAAAAATTAGAATAATCAAAACCTTGAGGAACGCCTACTGGATCTCCAGAGGCAGGTGGCAAAAACCCATGGAGGCACTAATTTCCATCCTTCTCACTCCAGTAAAGAGGGTGCTGAGAAGGGCAGAGGCCCACGGAGCGTCGGGGAGCATGGCGGTGCCAGGATGTTGCTCTCTGTTTCATGCCAGCACAACCTTCTTGACGTTTTAGTCTCTCACTCTGCCATGCCTGGGCTTGTGGGAGCGGCTGCCTCTGGAGGGGCTGCACCACTGCAATCCTTGTGCTCCACTGCAACCCTCATGCTTGGTTTCAGCCCTTGTGGATGGCCGTGGGCACCTTGCACGGCTGCAGTCCTTGTGCCCAGCTGCAATCCTCGTGCCCAGCTGTGCTGGGAAGGCCATGGACAGGTGCCGGGGAACAGATAACAGAGGCCTGGGTGCCAGAGCAGGGGGACAGTCCCACACTTATCTCACAAAGGCGCCCAGCACCACCCTGCCTCTCCCCTGGGCCCGAGGCCTCCCAGGGCTCTCTGCGCTGGGGCTGGAGCAGGCCCTGGCTGGCAACATTGCAGCAGCTTGTCAGCCCTCATGGAAATTGCCTGAGCCCTCCACCACTGCTCCCTCACTCAGGAGGCTTTATGCCACCCCCCGTGCCAGTGAATGGCCAGGCCACTGCCCGCAGGATCAGCCCCACTTTCTTCTCCAGGTGGGTCCCAGAGCTGTCCCACAACTGCCCCAGAAGGCGCCGATGCTGCCAGTACCGCTGTCCCTGAGTGAAGGCCGCAAAGGAAGCCAGCGCAAGGGGTTTTGTGGCAAATGGAGCGACAGCGAGGCTTGCCACAGGGCCACTGCACCACCCCAGTGAGGAGAGCAATGGCCCTCACGCTATTGAAATGCAATTTTCTGAAAGGAAACCGCTCTGACCGCATGCACCCAACTGCAGCGTCCAAGCAGTGCTGGAACCTCAGCCACCACAAGAAAGCAGGCAGCCCCCATTAGCAGGGAAATTCATCTTTTACAGGAGCCAAATGGACCATTAGCTTTTAACCAGGTTTTAGGGGTGGGAAACAGCCTTCCTGTTGGGCAAACCCTAAGAAGGAAATAACTGGATCCAAACATCCAGGGACGGTGGGGAGTTCAGAGCCGAGTTAGCTCTGAACTCCACAGCTTGAGCTCCCCGGTACAATGCATCCAGCTCCTGCGCGTGGATGAGCCAGTGGCGGAGCTGCAGGGAGCTGCCCTTATTTATTTGTTCCTACAGCACAGGCAGAGACAAGGGCCCTGTTTTATGTTCCCCTGCAGGAAGGTGATAAAGTGCCCGGGAGCTGCTGGAAACCATTCTCCAATAAATTCAAAGGGAAAGGCCATTTTTTGTGCCTTGGAAGCTTGTGAGGGCTGAGGGATGCTGGAAGGCAGTGAAAACTGAGGCAGCGCGTTGCACACTAGCGTGGCAGGAAGCCACCAGAGCAATTTTTCTGGTTTGTTTTGTTGCTTGTTCTTTTTTTTTCCCCTCAATGATTTTTACTCTGCCTGTGGCTAGGCAATCAATATCTCTTTGCCAACAATAGATATTCCAGGCTTGTAAATGATGATGTATTTCAGGGTGAAACAAATTAAGTGTGTTATTGCTGCCCTCTTGTACTCAAACTAATTCTGTGGGTCCAAATGAAAATTCAGAGAGAGATTCCTGAACTGGAGGCAGCAGATCTGAGCCAGTCTGGCTTCAGCTGTCAGCTCCGTTGCTGATCTCTCTTCTTTCACTGAGATGAGCAGAAATTCAGGAGAGCTGTGTGAGTAGCTCCGCAGGCTGAATCCATCAGGCAGATGCATGCAGCTGAGCATGAGCCTGCCTGGAGCACTGCAGCACCCTTGTTTCCCTTGGCAGGAGGCTGCAGAGCTGAACTGGCATGTCAAGCATAGCCCGGGCTGAACAGCACCGGCCCAAATGCTGAACTTGCGGTGCCACACCAGCAGCGACTTCAGTTTTGATCTCTTGGTGCAGTGGCTGGTCAAGGAGTATTCCACAGGGGCCTGCTATTACAAGCAATCCTTCCCTTCTGATACTCACCCAGGGAGCCAGGTGAGAAGCTGTTTGGAGCCCTGAAAAATCTGTCAAGGCTGTGACAGCAACTTACCCTGTTCCCGTGTGTCCGAGGGAGAGCAAATCTGCTTAATCAAGCACCAAGGAAGCGATCTGAATTGTTTCTGAAGTGGAGTTGGATGGTTTGTGCAAATAAAATGTTACAGGTCACATTATTCTCTTTGGTTTCCTGTGCTGTTTTGCTGAGGTGGTGAAGGGATTGTGTAGCAACTGCTGCTATATTTCTCCTGTGGCATCACTGCAGCTTGAACCCTTTAGCAGAGAAACTTTATAGGACAGTTCAGGAAACTGAGTCAGTTTCCCAACTACTGCTACAAGAGGTCTTGCTTTGAAGGATTAAAATGTGGAAGATGGAGGGCAAAGGCACTGGGCATTTTTGCCAGGAGAAAATACTGCATAGTAAAACACAGCCAGCAAGAGCAGGTGGACACCTCATGTCAGCGACCATCAGCCTCACTTGCTCAGACCCCAGAGCTGTCATCCCCAAGGTCCTAGGCCCCTCTTTATTAGGGAGATGGGGATTCATGTGGAAGGATTTCTCTCTTTCCCCTTTTTCTCTTCAGGGGGAGGATGCTGCCGTTTTAATAGTGGCAACAGTGCACTACTTGTGCATTAATCCTCTTCAGTTTGTATGTGCATACAGGCAAAGCATGATGGGCCTTGACATTTGTCATCAAGAAAATGAAATCCTCCCAGTTTCAGGTCACCCTGCCCTGGTTTTGCACCAAATCTTTTCAAATCAACAACCATTTCATCTCAATAAGCTAATAATAACCCTTGCAAAGCCTGTGAATCAGCAAAAGGCTCTCCACAGCTGCAACTGTCAGCAAAACAGGAGCTAACACTGTGGAGGGGCGGGTGCTGAAGAACCTTGAGCCCTGGCCCGTGGCAAGTCTTAGGCAGCATTTGCTGAGCCAGACCCATCTCAGGGCTTTGCCTCTGCCTAGCCCACCTCCACCATGCTTCTGGTCATTTGTGAGAGGAGTGAGCAGTGTAAGACCAGGCTGCACAAATAATTACCAAAGCCTTTACTCATCCTTTCTCTCTAAGGAGAATCTTCTGGATGCCAAAAGAGGCCTGATAAATGCTTTGTGTCCTCTACTACAACACAAACCAACTCTTATAAAAATTTGCATTGGTGTCTGGTGGGAATATCTGGAGCATTGGAGCTTGGCCTGCTGCTTTGCATTGAAATGAACAGGAATTTTGTGACTTGCTTCTCTTGCCCAACTCAACTCCTGCGGCTGGCAATCCCTGCTAAGGAAAAGCGGATTCTGCTGTAAGGGTATTTGCAATGGGGATTGCCAGGGAGGGGGCAGGCTGCCTGCTGGGACACCCTTTGACCTGAGTCCCCCTGTAGTTCCGAGGGCTGACGTTCATTCTATTTCCTCTTGAGTTTTGCCCAAGGGAGCCTGCAGGTTTGCTGCTGGCCAACAGGCAGTGCATGCACCTGGGGGCCCAGGACTGAAGATGAACCAGAGAGATAAACTATCTGTGAGCATAAATGCCTCTCTAGCCTTGCACACCTTGTAGGAAAAAGAATTTCTGAAAAGAAGGACCCACCAAGAGAGGGGCTGGGGAGTGCATGCCTTGTTTCTCACCCTCTTTCCATCAGCACCCACTACTGAGTCCTTTGGGCATCGGGCTACAGAAGGCAAGACCCATCAGACCCAGTGTGGCAGTCCCTAGGTGACAAAACTACAGCAATTCATGAGCTTACAAATGTGGGATGGTTCAGACACTGTGAAAATAGAAAGAAGACCCTGCCTAGCAGCTAAGCCCTGAGACCTTTTAATGACCAGGGCACTTGTGGCTTTCTTTTTGTATCTCCTGTTTCTGGTATCCTGAATCTCATCCACATAGTGTGAGATTTGAAATGCATACTCCACAAGCCAGAGTGCTGTTCAAGAAACAGTGGTCTGGGCAATTTTTCAATCCTCCAGCACAATTTGGAGCATAACTCTCATGGGCTGTAGTGAAACTCCCAGGCAAGCAAGGTGGCTGAGCCAGCAGAGGTGTTGCAAGGTGCTGCTGAGAGCCACTGCTGCAGCAAACCCTGAGAGCATCTGGTGACTCAGGCCTCCGCTGTATTTCCTAATGAAGGTCTGAAAGATCTGGTGTCTTTATTAATCACTACAGCTCAGCTCTCCACTGTCGGTATCTTCCCATGGTTTTGTGTATCTTGGCATGTTAAGGTAACCAAATAATTTTTTGAGTGCTCAGATAAGAAAAAACCACTTGTAGCAGATTCCCAGGAGGCAGGACCATGGGCTGAGTTAAAACTCCAGGGCTGTTCTGTGTTACACTTGTGGCAAAGGGAAAAACTCAGGACCACTTCACCATCACCATGTTGCTCCCTATTTCAGAATGAACCTGACATGAATGAAAAATAAGAGCCAGAACGGCTGAGCAAACAGGTCTGCAGCTGAGGAGAGTCTGTTTCCACTATGCTCTGTGGAGTTTCTGTGAGCCCAGCAGCTCACAGAATGCATTAATAAGCGTGCTCCAGCACTCCTGCTAATTTACTGTACTACACTCAGCACATCCCTGAGAGCCTGTACAGAATGAGCCACATCTAATACAGCCAAGGGGAGCTGTATCCTCTTGCTTGTTGCACTGCTCCTTTGGTGGTACCTTTTGTGTCAGGTCTGAGATGTTTAGCAGCTCTTGAGCACTCAGAATTTAACCCCATGGCCCCACCATATGTTCTACGCTGTGACCTCAGTCTTGACAGCTCCCTCTTTGGCCTGGGAGCTTTCAGGTCAGGCATGTTGCTCTGCCCACAGCTGGTGCACCTGCCTCAAGGTCTAACTCACTGCACTGCCTACTGCTTTTATTTGCACAGGTTTTCAAAAGTGTCAGAGTGGCCAGACCTGATGGATTGCTTGCCTGAAGTAGGTGGATGATCAGATTAAGTGTTTGTTTGAGCATATAGATTCCTACTTGTGTTGTGATATTTTAATTGCTGACTTCAGTCTGCAAACTGAATTGGTGAACTCTCCTTGGTATTCTCTGTTCCTGAAGTAAACCACTTTGTCCATACACTTCCCTCTATCCTAGATAAAGAAAAACAGGATTTTATGTTTGAGTAAGTAGAACATAAAGCACTATCCAGCAGGTCAATTTAATGTGGGATTGCTTTATGTTGATTGGCAAGAATACACTTCTATTGTTATTCTTAGGTTTTGATGATATTCTCTTACTGTGAGAAATGAGCATTACCAAGAAGAGATGAAGACAAGGCTTGGCTATGAAGGGGAAGTACAAAAGGCTGACAATCCAGGAAAAATACACTGCAAAACAGTCACACAGGGGACAGATTCCCCTGAGCTGTGTGACTGCTGGGGTGCTCAAAGACTTGTGGTTTCCTTTAAAGGCACCCACACAGATTTCATTTCCCTGCAGTGCATGCTCATGACCCCATGGTATTTCTGGCAAGTGCCCATCATGTGCCTGCCAGTAGCTGCGTGTGTGAAACACAACGGTTGGGTGTGCTACCAGCCTGGGGAGCCTGAAGTTTTCCTGAGTCAGAAGCCTGAAGATACTGAGGCAATGGTCAGGAAGCATCATCCCAGAAAACCATCTTAAACAGTGCTAGACTCAGAGCTGGCATTTGTCTCCTCTCCCAAGATTTCCAGATGCAATTGCAGGTGCTGGTGGAATAGCTGGCATCACCTGGCACACGGTGCAGAGGGGGAATGGGAAGGGGATATGGCACTCCCATTGAGGCAACGGCAACAGAGCAGGTATCTCCTCTCCTCCTGCTGCTGCCAGGGAGGCGGGTAATTACCATATCCATTTTAGAACTGAAGAAACTAACGCAGAGTGCATAGGCGGAAGGGGAGAGTTTTAGGAATATGTGGGTGTCTGAGATGCAAATGCTTTGGGAAACACCACATTGCGCCTGATTTGCATTTGTAGGCAGCTAAATACTTGTACTGATCTGACCCAGAGGGTTGTGTGTGAGGGTGCAGAGAACAGGGTGAGCTCCTCATGCTTCCTCGCTGGGGATCCCTCAGTCCTTGTGGTGGCTGGGCCAGTCACTCCTCTCCTTTGGATCTGCTCTGGGGATAAATGTTTCTGGGTTTCCTCAAATGGCAGCAATGATGGGATGGCATGGGATGGGATGATGTTTCCCTCCTCACTCTGTGAGGGCAGCCCACATTGGCAGCCCTTCTGATTCTCCCAGCTTCTCCTCTATGCTAGCTTTTCTTTTTCAAGTAGAAATCTATTTCAAAACTCAGCAGATTTATTTTGCTTCAGGATCTATTGATTTTGCCTGCTTGAATATTGCCCCTACCCAGGCTGAATGCTGCTTATCGCCTGCCAGGTGCTGTTGATGCTCCTGGGTAGGAGGCAGAGCCAATGCCCACTGCTTGCCTCTCCCAGTCCCTGCAGGACTTTGGACACTCCTTTTTATGACAATGATGTAAGTGTTGAAAACTATCACCTGAGTTGAACTACAAAAGAGTGAGGGAGTTTACTTCAGTGGAAAAACTTTATAATTATCTGTAGCAGACTCAGCAACTGTGTAGGTAATCATTTCCTCCTGATGACCTTGGTCTACCTGAGAAGAAAAACTTCATGGTTTCTCTGCAAAGAAGAGTGTCATGATGATTTATCATTAATGAATGACCCTGTTCCTAACCTTCATTTTCCAGTTTTCAGTACACATGTGGCATTATTTTCTTTAGAAAAACAGCGAGAGTCCACCTCAGATTTTTTTGAGGAACTTTGAGGAACAACTTTGTTAAATGTCGAGATCACTTTTTCAGCTGGAGCCAAAGGCTTTTCCTTTCTTTCTGACCGAAACTGGTGGGTTTCCTAACTTTGACATGGCTCTGAAATCCTCCTGTAGGCATCTGCTCAATTGTTTCTGTTGGAGCACAGTCCTGCCATTTTCCCAGAGGGCACCTAGACAAGTAGCAGTGCTCTTCTGATGGTCTTTCTCACTTTCTTTTTCCATATGAGCAAAGAAACAAAGGTCTTTACTCCCAGTGCCAGGATTTAAATTCATCTTCATGTGTCAGGAAACGCAATGTTGCAAAATATTGGGGTTTTTTTCAAGAGCCTTTACCATAAGAGTGATAAAAAATATTTTAATTGACTTCCTTGTGTTGTGTGATCTCAGTACAATATTTGATTGAGAGTATGCTTTCACCCAAGGCAACTTGCATCAGTCCAAAATGCAAGTCTTTTTTCTGCAAGTAATATTAAGATGATTTAAAACCCAACCAAACCAAAACAGAATAGAAAGAAAACCTGAAAAAATAATTCTGGTTTCCTCTTTGGAAAAAAAAAAAAAAAAAGGTGTAAAACAAATGGGTGAGCACTGTGATGAAAAAGTGCAGCCTCTATGTGGGATAGGCCTCTGCCATGGGCGTGTAAGTACTGTGCAGTAGAAGCCAGAGCAGTCAGCACTGCTGTGAACACTGGATGGCACAAGCTGCCATGTGGGAGCCTCACAACAGCACAGGGGGGAAAATGAAAGAACCCCCCGGTGAAACTGGAAGTTGTCAAAGAGGCTGATCGTCAAATGGGCAGTGGGATCAATGGGGGAGCTCTTGAGAAATGTAAGCTGCAATCTCTAACATTTCATTTCTTATCGGTTTGAGTTAGTGTCTTTCATTGCACAGTTAATGTTGCAAGGCAAGGTGGTTTCAGTTTATGTTTTATTCCAATGTCCTCGTTTTTGTTGAATGCCTTGTCTTGGATTTTTTACTTTTGCTAATGTGTGTTGCTAGGATGCCAAGAAGATGCCAATTAGAAAACCAATGCAGCCATTTCACACCACTTTCCCCAGCTCTTTGCCTAGGATTCTCCAACCTTTAAAGTCGAATGACAAACATGCTTCTATACTTACTCCCCGGAGCACTGGCTCTTTTGAAGACTACTTGTCCTGCAGGAACCAGTGTCTGTGCTACATGGATTCAGTGTCACTGTGGGAGGGAGTGTCCAGGACAGCTGGCATTTACCTCTTCATTCACTGTGGCTAGAATACAGAGGTGGCTGGGCAGGATGAACTGTGCCCTGGGAACAAATGAGTGAGCCTTGGCTCAGAGTGGCCTTCACATGTCTCAGGTCTCCTGTGACAGGTTAGATGCCGTGGTGGGGCTGGAGGTGGCATGGTCGGGAATGGAAGCCCTTGCCATGGAGAATGGTTGCTTCAAGTGCATATATCTTCCTGGATGTTTTTTTACCCCAATATTTAGCTATATTTCCCTCTTGCATTTCACATCTGTCATTTCTTCTTGCCTTTTTCTTTTTCGCTTTATCTTGTTTGGAGTCTCTCTGCATGGACAGAGGGGCAGAGCTAGCATCTTCCCTCTTCCTTGCCTAGTGCATGGCTTGCATTGTACTTTTCCTCCAGTTCCTGAGTGAATTTACTGCCAAGCAAGAGTGGATGAAAACCCACACCCTGAGTGCAGTTATGTATAGCTGAGTATCAAACTGTCATAAATTTACTTGCCTTTAGGGTTGTCATTTGGAAGTTTATGATAGAGCAGTGAACGCACTCCTTGTGGGAGCTGGGGGTCAGACGAAGTTGCAAACCCCTTCTCAGGAGGAAAGACAAGCACAAGCTGAAACACCCAAGCTGCAATCAGTGGCAGAACACCACTCCAGGAAGGAGCACGCCTCATCAGCGGGTGTTGGCTTTCTAAGGCACCTCAAGTACCCTGCCAGAGTAATTAGTAGTGATCTGAATCAGACATCGCTATGTACACGTCTGTCTACAACGGTGACATGTTTCCTCATACATCTGCAGTCAACAGCATTTTTGAGGTGGATACACTCCCTAGCCTGCAGTAATCCACAGACTTGTGCTTGTTGTCACTCTGCTCAGGAGTGGTTGTCCCAGATGGATCCTCGCATTGTCTCCATGTTGCTCTGGGATCCCAGGCTTGCTGAGGGCATGACTGAAAAGTGAATGACAAAGCTGTAGGGAAATGTGTTTAGTTTAGCTGGGACAAGTAAGGCATTGCATCTACCAAAGAAAAGAGTAGATTTTGATCCCACTGTGTTTCTATTTGTTTTGAAGGTAAAAAAGCAGGCTATTTATTTGTTGCAACACACTCGTTTCACGCTCAGCTCCAGTAGCTGGGTAAACACTTCCCAGTCAAACCCTTACATTTCTCATAAGAAAAAGCTGGAAAAATCGGGAATATAGTGTTGTTCTTTCACCAAAAAGCAATAATATCATGCAGCATGGACCCTGCCTTTTCTCTGACTACCCCATAAAATGCTGTGGCATAGGAATAGCAACAGTCGATCAGGTCCAGACACCACCTCTTGCTCCGAGCGGCCAGGCTGAGGTCATGTCTCAGTTAATTTTATTTTATTAATTTGTTTTTTAATTATTTGCTTTCACAAAAGGCTTGGAATATGTGATGGAAGGAGGGGGAAAATTCACCACTGAAGTTTTGTACATGCTGTCTGTAGAAGCATTTTGAAAGCCAGGAACAGGCCGCAAGGGGTGTGGGTACCCCTTGCCCCTTTACAGTACCAGCCAAGGACAGTTCACAGGCCTCCTGAGGCCCACAGGAGCATGTGTGTGGGAAAAGCAGAGCCCTCCCAGCCCGGCAGGAGACAAAGAGTGGGAGCACTTCTTTCCTAGAAGGGAGCAGTGAAAACTCAGGCCATGAGGAGCCAGGAGTTGGGGCAGGAGGAGGGGTGTGGGTGAGAGAGAGGGAGATGCACACTGGCGGTACCTGTTTGAGCTACTTCACCTGTGACTGCTCGTGCAACTCTTCAGACCTATGTTTGAGACTCATTTTTTTAATCAGCCCCCAAGATCTCAAGTGAACTTGCTTGTCTCATGCTGGCTAAGGCCAGCTCTCTCATCTCTGCCCTCTGTGTCAGCCATGCTTTGTCTCCTTCCCCAGAAAGCTCTCTTCCCTCTGCCAGCCTGTGATGGTTGTCTGCAGCAGAAGTGCACACTGCCTCCATCCAGCCTGCCTTTGCCCACCTCAACCACATCGAATGAAATGTGGACACCTGCACACAGCGGTGTGATTTAGTTCAGCCTCTGATATCATCACACTTCCAGGATTACTGTGGCATTCATGGTGCTCCCAGGAGGTGCACGAATGTGTGCAAAGTGTCCTGCAGAAATTCCTAAGCTTTGCACAGTTGAATGGCTTGCTAGAAAGTGGAATATGACAATCCTGCCCTTGAGTGGGATGGGATCCCATTCTCTGTTGCTTGCTTATTCACGTACCTCCTGTCTTGTGTTTCATTTGCTACAGCAACTCCCTAACTCCTGGTCGTGGTGGGACACTACTGCGTGCCTGGCCAGGGGCATGACTGCCAGGACAGTGATAACCCACCTTGTCTCTTGAGGGTGGCTCAGATTACAGCCAAAGAAAATTTATTTTCTGCCCCGTTGGTCTCCAGGCCCAACACTTGTATGTGACATGTTACCTGCCGGGTACTCCCACATGACTCATGACCACAAAAATAACTAAAAAACTAATGGGTAAGATGGCCTACAAGGTGTTACTTGCTTACTGTTATTGTCCAGAGCTGCTGAATGCTGTTGAAGGATTTCTACTGTGTAATTACAGCTCAGCCTTAGCAGCTCTGCCAGTCTGAATGGTGTATGTGCTTATTGCTTCTATGAACGTGACTCCAGAAGATAATTACATGCACAGGAAGAAGACAGGATAGAAACCCGATTGGGAGGATAAGGAGAACCTGCTTTGTGCCATCATAGGATTACATGCAAGAGTGTAGTATTGTCTGAAGGGAGAACAGTTGAGATACCATCGGCTACTCCTGTTATTACACCCCAGAATTCATCAAGGGCTGAAGACAAAGAGCGAGTTAATTATTTATGACATATGCATAAAAGGGGAAGGCAGGCACACACAGAGGGCTATTTCATCATTTTTCAGCCTAGTGAGGCTTATTGGTTCATATTAACCAGCTCTTCTTCTTCTAAATCTAATTTTGAAATTGGCCAACACAGTCTTCCCCTCTAGCATTGGTCAGGCCAGTGGTAAGCTCAGATTTCTGCTCTCCTTTCTTAATTGGTACCTGTGAACCCAGGGTTTATTTTGCCTGCTTGCTCCAGCTTGTCTCAGGCCTTAATTGTGAGGTCTCTGGGGGGAGGGCTTGTGCTGTATAACGGGCCAGCGTTCTTCAAATGGCTCAGCTTTTCCCCTTGGAAGAAGCTGATTCATCGACACGGAAATGTTTTGCACAATGGTCTTCACTTCACTTAGATTTCCAGTTAAAAGAATGACTCATTTTGATATGGACAAAAATGTTTTCTCTTGTCTCATGTTGCAGTGTGGTGCACCAGACCTGCCTGACAAGCTGGGGGCTGTGCTTCCCAAGAGGAAGTGGAGGCCTGTGCCTGAGCACAGGCAGTGGCACAGTCCTCTGTTGCATCTGACATTGTGGAACCCCTCTGCCTTCAGCAAGGCTAGGAGATGATGGGAACAGGGCTGAGCTTCAGGCCAGATTCCTGAGCTTCTCAGAGGTCCACCTCAACCATAGGCTTCTCCTGAGAGCTGTCATGTGGCCCTCAGATGTCCTTTCCATCATGTGAACAACGTCCATAAGCCAATGTAACATGTGCCTGCATGTTTTCCTCTGCTCAGACACAGCTCTTGCTTTGCCTTAGAGTGTTTTGCAGTAAGACTGAAGCAACTCCATCCTAGTGAAGGAGTGTCTGACTGTGAATTCCTTTCCCCATCAATTGCTTGTTCTGCTCCTGACTGTACCCCCTTTTGTAGATCCATTTCCCAAGAGCACTTTCATTGCTGCATAACAGCAAGTTTTTAATGACCACATTGTTGTTGGGATTCACAGAGTAGGCTTTGTGCTGCTTCTGAAGAAAGTACATTTGGTAGAGATTATTTTTCTGGAATGGTTTAATAGAGAGGAAACTGACTGTGTCCCCATAATAGTTTTCTTTCAGGATGAAACTGCCAGAAGAGCAGGAGCCAAAGCCAGCCTGGCCCTTGCACCTGTGAGTGCTTCAGGAGGGGCTGGTGGCTGAGCTGGTCAGAGAGGCTGACCTCTTCACCAGGAGAGACGGCTTGCAAATGATGCTCCCCTGTCCTCATTCCAAAGAAGTCTGCTCTGTTGTTCTCCCTGAGCACCCAGGAAGGCTGTTGGTATGTCACCATTACTTTTCTCCTTGTGCAGCATACTTTGTTGTTCTTTAAGCAGTTCCAGCTACAGCCTTGTGGATGGGCAAGGCGAGCAGTGTACCGTGGAACTGAACGTGATGTCACGCTGAGAGCACAGGGTGGCAAACCACATTATCAATTCAACAGTAGTCATCAAAGACTGCTAGTTCTCAGAAAGGAGCCAGCTCATTCCCGTCTATATGTAGCTACAGAGAAATCAGCTTGAGGTGAAAAGGTCAATTTTGAGTATGATGGACACCATGGCATGAAACCGAGCCAGGGATCCTTCCCTCCCAGGTCAGCCTGAGCAGAAATTATTGGGAACTGGACATTGCTGCACGTGTGATGGCTTTTTGTTCTTGTTCCTAGTGTGCATGTTGGACACATCAATCAGGAGTCCAAACAAAAAGAACCAGAGGTGAAGGAGTAAGAGACACAACATCCTCCTCATCCTTGGTGGCATTCCATTTGTCTGAGGCCTTTAGATGGCTAAAACTTTCTGCATATCTGATGAGTGGTTAATTTGACAAAATTGGAACAGGATTCTTTATGTTTAAGGGACCCAAAAGTCAAAATCACCTCTTCTTTTAGGAAATCAAGGGCTGAGCAGCTGAACTTATATGAACTTTCCCTCAGCAGGGGATTTTGACAGGAAAGTGTACTATTTAAAATCTGGTGAGTTACCAGAAGTTTGCTTCAAAAGGATCTATCCTGCCCTTAATTAATATCATTAGATCCAAGACTTTTATTTTGTTTAGGTGAACAAGTGTTGTGAAATGCCTTTGTGAATCAAATCTAATCAAGTCGGTATTCCCCAGCTGGAGCCTGGAAACCCGCCCAGAGTACAGGGCAGGGGAGAACGGTGTGACAGGCAAGGCATGATGACAACCTGCCAGAGGAGAGCTGAAAAAGGTGGAGCAGTGAACTGTCCCCAGCAGACGGTGATATTTCTGTGCTTTTCTTCTCTAAAATGCTTGAACTCCAGGACACACTGGGTGTATGAGTTTACTCCAGCGAGCCTGAGGCAGTTTCATTTATGCAACTGTTTGCTCAGCAGATGAGAGGCCCAGTTCTCTCTGATCTCGGTGATATTCAGAGAACAGACTCTTCTGTAGCTCTCTCCAGCATCCAGATGGGCATCTGCCCGATGCCAGGTGTGGATGTGTTTTGCATTTTTCCGAGCCATGTTTTTAAGGGGGCTTGAAAATGGATATCTGAGGCCCCTGAAGACACTAAGGAAACTGCTAGTATTCAAGGGACAGGGTGAACAGAAAGTGGAGACATGCTCCTGAGTTTTCGTTCTGGACATGTGGGGATCAGTCACCTCCAGAGCTGGGGTAACACATGGCAACGGGTCTTGGGTACAGAGATACACAGCCCTGTCGGCTTCAGCACGGTAGCATTTGGAAGAAGGACTGTTCTCGGGAGTCCCAGTGCATTCCCAAGCCTTCCCCAAGTGATCTTCTGCATAACTGACCTGGCACTGACAACTGTGGTTGTTTCCCCACAGACAAAGACTTGCCCTTTAACCAGGTCACTTTGGGGAAAACGAGGGACATGATCTCTGCACAAGTTTGTGTCTGTGATGCAGCTCCACAGCAGCATCGTGTGCTGGCAGCATCTGCAAGCACCGGTGTGCTAGTCAGAGACATTGGCAGTCCTGGTGTGTCACACCCACAGGGCAGGCTGGCCATGCAGAGGGAGCCGCAGCTGCAAATTGGCATTTCAGGATGTGCTGATGTAGCTGTTCAGTACTGATCTGCACAGCTGGAGCGACCAGCTTGACTTGACACATGCTAATCTGAGAGGCAGCAAGGAGTCTTCTTGTCCTGCCATGTTTCCTCATGGGAGTCTGTGGTGCTGGCAGTACAGCGCTGTCCGGCACTAGCACTTACCACATGCTTATTAATGGGCAAATCAGGAGAAATGTACCTGGCATGTCCGTTGTGGGACTGGCAGCCTTCAGGAAATGCTGCAGTTCACAAAGTGAAATGAGAGGAGAGCATCAGCTCATCTCTCCTTCACAGCAGACAAACAAGCGGGTGTGTCCTCAGGCTGAGCATCATGCCCACACGCTGTATTGAGCACAGGGGTCTCAGGTCTTTTGGGGAAGGCCGGGAGCCAGGGCCCTGCAGCCCACGAGCCTGGAGGATTACCACCACCCTTCAATATTGAATCCAAAGATCCTGACGTGACCCAGAGCAGAATGTAGGACAGCCTTGCATCAGGCCCAAAGTACACACCTGCTTTTTAAAAACAATCAGCAAGTTTGATTACAGCACAGCGTGGCAGCCTGAGTGGGGAGACAAACAACGTGACTGGTACTTATTATCGGGACTGTAATTATGCCTGCAGGTCCCATGCTGCCTGCACCCCAGTGCGGGAATAGCTGTACCAGACATGATAAAAGATCATCCCTGGCCTGAAGAAATCAGAATCTCATTTAAAACATCCCGGGAGGGCGAGCCAAATGGGGATGGTGTAAGGTACTGAGGTTGGGAAAATGCGGGGTGAGTTTGATTACAGATAAGCCTGCTGCTTCCTGGAGGGTGTCGCAGAGCCGGGAGGGTTTGTTGGCACCTCTGCCGCGCCACCGGTGGGAATGGGCATGCGAGGCGTGGAGGCAAGACACGACAACGTTACAGGCTTTGAGTCGAGGAGGAGGGAGGTGGGCTGCAGCTATATATATACATTTATATATATATATGTATGTGCGTGTGTGTGTGTGTATATATATACATCCAGAAGGAGAGGGAGGAGAAGGCTCCTTCTCCCAATGGAGAATGAGGGCACGAAGAGCCCTCTGCCAATAACCAAGACCACCGTACCCGGCGGAGCAGGCGCTCCCCGCGCCGTGTCCCCGCTGTCCCGGTGCCTGGGCCGGTGCCGGTGCCCGCCGCGCGGTGTCACTGCCGGCCCGGCGGCCGCGCAGAGCGGGGCTGCGGCCGGGCTGCGGGCTGGAGCCAGGGGGAGCCGGCTGACCCCTTCCTTCCCGGGGTGAGCCGCCTGACCGCTTCCCTCCTTCGCCCCTCACAAATCCCGCGGATGCTCCGGGAGAGCTCCCGGGAAGGGGCGCCCCGGGGGGCTGAGCACGGCCGAGGCCGGGAGCGGAACCGGGAGCGGAGCCCCTGTCCTGGCTGGGCGCTGGCAGCAGGAGCCGGCAGCGGCACCGCTCGGTGCGAGGCCCAGCCCCAGGAGAAGAAAGCAGCCAGAAGTGACTAACCTGAGGCCGGGGCAAAGCCGGGCTCTGTGCCAGTGGTTGCGCTTTGATTTATTAGCAGCGTTATTGATTTTCACCTCTGTCTGGGCGCCGGCTTTGGAGCAGCTCCCAGCTGGCTGCCCTCCATATGCTGACGCCTCGCCAGCCCGCTACACCTTTCCAGAGCGGGAGGCGCTGGAAAGGTCGGGCCTCGCTCTGCTCGTGCTGAAGGCACATCTGGCGTTCCTCGGGTTGCCTGCTGGTAATTTTTGGCATCGGACATCACAACTTTCTGGTTACAGATGGGACTTCTGCATTACTAGAAAGGTCTCTGGGGCAGTTGATGCTATTTTTGGCATATGCTGGATGCTCTTCTTTGGGTAGGGAGAGGCTGATTTCTGCAACCCCCAGGCTGAACACACTTTTCCCTCTATTTTACTTTGAAGAGGTGTTCTGCAGGCTGTAGATTTGGCGAGCTCTCTTCAGGAATCTAGCCACAGGGAGAAGGGAGGTCTCTCAATCCCCCAGCAATCTCTGTGAGCATGGTATTAACCCACTCACCGAGGAAAGCCAATTTCTCCTTCTTGCCAGAAGCCTGTAGAGCAGGGTTGCTGCAGATGAGTCTTTCTTCCTAACAAGCAGACATATCTGAGCCACTAACCTTGCTCTCACAAAGCACAAAGGGCAGCATTTAACCATGTTACATTTCCAAGCAATCTTAACTTAATTATCCTTTGAGCAGATTTTAATAGCTTTCTCTGCTTCCTCTGGCTTTGAATTTGCTTTGATAATTAAAGAACCTAAAATTTCATATGTTTCTTTATGATGCCTGAAATTTACTACAGAAATCCATTTTCTCCTCCAGTTTGAACAAGTTACCAGATATAATATGAGATGACAAGCAAGAATTTCATACAGCAGGGTGTACACTGAACAACAGTGTCTCTGCAGGCACCTGCCCTCCCACACAACTCACTCGGGGAGTTTGGGAAGGAAAAGCCCCTTATTCCCTAGGCAAACTTGATCTCCAGCACCCCTGTACTCTTTGTATTTCTGTGCACACTTGTTTTGGCCTCTGTTCAAAGCACTTTGTAAGCACTAACACCCAGTGGGGTTGGGGGTGGTGGCCAGTCAACCTGCAACTGGTGTTTATGTTGGGTCATGGTGTAGCCAACAACAGTCCCTCAGGAGGGGCAGGGAGCAAAACACATCAGCAGCAAACTTCTTCCCTTTCTTTAGCTTCTTACATTATTCACTGGGTTTTTTTACCTTTTAGGAGTGTTCCTCAGTTTACAGGGTTCCCCCCCCAGCTACAGGTGTCTCAGTGTGACTGATATGAGCTACAGTGACACAGTCTGCTATCATTGCTTCTGTACAAGGTCTCAACATTTTTTGTTCTTCCTGAGTGCCTTCACAGAATTACAGAATTCTGTGACAGTCTTGCTTTTGGTTTAAAAAAAAAAAAAAATCTGGCACTCATCTTTCTAGAAAGAAGCCTCACAACATAATTGGAGCACACCCAAGAGGCTCAAAATCAGAAGAGAAATTAAAATATCCTGAACTTGGTTTTATGTTAATAGTGGCAATTTTGAAAGCACATTTTAAGTGCAGGGATAGGGAATAAGTGGATTTTGATAATTTTCTTGATTTTTTTGTTGGAAATAACTGTCTCAGTGCAGGTAGAAGTATTTGCTTCCACCACTTGTCTAATGCAGAACTGGTCTGTGCATAAACCTATAGAGTAAATGGTGGGAGCTGAGACTTGGCAGGATCGTTTTCATCTGATTCAGTTTTAGAGTCTTCTGGGCTCAAAGATGCAAGTGGGCACTGTCCTGGTTTTTCATTATTGCTACCAAACCATCTCAAGCAAAGTTCCCTTCCCAAAGGTGGGTATTAACAAGCACCACTTCTTCTGGTGCTTGCCAGTGCCTCTCTTTACTCTCTCCTCTTCACCAGCTGTCAGTTTGCTAGATGGCTTCTGAATGTGGTAGGTGGATGAAATTTCCTTTGTGACCATTGCAGCAACTCACACCAAATCCTACTGACCCCTCTTTTGTCAGGAGCAAAATTAGGTGCTGTTGGGTAGAGTCCTGTGGGGTGACAATGGTTTTGCAGGGAGGGCTGAAGATCTGCCTCCCAAAGCACAGCCTGAGGCCAGTGCCAGACCTCCAGCACTTGGGAGACTGTGTGGTCTCTGCCACCAGCCAGCTTGGGCTGGAGAAGGGCTGCCCCAAGTATGGGATCATCTGACCCCATGGAGAAGGCTGAGCTATGCAGGAAGAAACTTTCTGGAGACGAGCACCTCCTGCCTACAGGGAGGCTGTGAACAATTAATGAACAGTTGGTTTCAGTACTATGAAGGAATAATGCGGCATCTGGACAAAATATAAGCTATGCAGTAATTTTAGCTGCCTTAGTGCCTATAGTCCTGCATGCTTGAGGTATTTAGATGAACCAGTTTCTGCACTCCCACAGACAAATTAAATGATGCTGTGTACAACAAATATTGTATAACAAGTTTATTAAAGGCTGGAGAAGGCTTGGGCTGCTATGAACAAAGATGTGGGCAGAGATGTGGATTGATTTGAATGCATCTACATGATATTTTTGTATATAGGGGTATTTAAAACCACCTTTACAATTGGCAAACTGACTTTAAGCTGTAAAAAGAAGTCAAACTGGATTCAAGGAAGCAATGTTTCCCTGTGAGGGCAGTTGAACCCTGGAGCAGGTTGCCCAGAGAAGCTGTTTGCTGCATCCTCAGAAGTTTTCAAGACTCAGAAGTATAAAGCACTGAGCAACCTGGTCTTGCCTCATTGCTGACCCTACTGTGAGCAGGAGGGTGGGCTGAGAATCCCTGAGGTCCCTTCCAGGCCTGAATTATTCCTGATCCTGTCTCCATTCCTGGGAGGATTGGGTTCTACCATGCAGCCATGGCTCAAGCGGTCTGTGTGTGCACACCCACGCAGACACAGCTCACCCCTTCCCTGCCTCCCTGAGCAGCTGGTATGTCGCTGCTGGGTGATGTCATCCCATTTGCTTACCTAAGAGAGGCATTATTAGTGAGTAAGTAATTTATGTAATGCTGCTGCTAGCTCAAATGAAGGTAGAGCCGGGTTAAGCAGGCCCAGGGCAATGAGGGCACACTCTGCATGGTGGGCTACGGAGGAAATTGCTGCAGGAGACCAGCAGGCAAGATTACTGGAGATCAGAGGATCAAGGAAGGCTGGGTTTGTTTCCTGTTCTCCACACCCTTCGAGGCAAAGCAGCGGTGGGAGAGGGTTTTTAGTCTGTTGCCATAAGGCAGCTCAGTAAATACATGATCCCTGTCAGTGCCCTTTACCCTAAATGACCTGCTTTTGGTGATCAAAAGCAGGTTCAGTTTATTGCAAAAATTAATTTAAAAAATCAGTCATTGTTATAAGATCACTTTTTCACTTTGTCCGTTTTCTGTGTCAGTTTTGTCATGTGAGACTGAACCAAACCCCAGAGCTACTGAACAGCTGAGGACTACAGGATAGGGGAATGTATGGAACTTGCAGCAACAGCAGAAGCTGCTCTGCAAACTTGAGGCAAAACTTTAAAGGCAAGACTCAGGAAAAGAGGGGAAGGAGCTTCTAGGAGGTTGGTTGAGCAGCAGAGATGCCATGGTGAATTCTTCTCCCCTGCTTGGGTGCTATTACTGCTTATGCTGCTGTGGATAGAAAAATGGTAGTGCTCTTTTGGGGCAGAAATGGTGCACAGCAGAGCATTTGCCACTGAGAAGGTGTCTCAGGTCAAACAGAAAAGAAGATAAAGGAAGAACAGCAGCTAGAGAGGGCTGGCCAGGGCACATATCACCCTGTCTCCTGACTGTACCATAAAACTCACCTTTGGAGACGTGAGTCAGACTCTGGGTTCTCACAAACTCTGAGGGCATTTAGAGTGTAGAGAGCTTATACCTATCATAGCTCAGGTCGGAGTCTGACTCGTCCTGCCTCATGTAATTAAGCAGATGATGTTCCTGCCTAGATTAGCCTACACAACATTGGGTTGCTCATGTTGCTAGTAAAGGTCTTGTTTGGATTAGCACACAGGACTAGGTGATCAGGAAGGAAAAGAAGTGCAAACACTATGCCCTTTGGTAGTCAGGGTAATAATCGTTGCTCACTAACAAGGATTTGGCTGCTGTGAAAGAACAAGTGTTGTTGAACAACAATCTGAAAATGACATTCTCTGTAAGGAGGGAGTTCAAACCTTTGGAGGAGAGGAGAATGAAGCGAAACTGGTGAACCCCATTAACATCAATGATTATCAGAGTTCTGAAATGTCATTAGGAAAGCCATCACCATATCTCAGGTGGCTGAGGGAAGGCAGGGAGACAGCTTCCAGCAGGCTTCACGCCATCATGGTGTGTTCTCCTGCTGATCTGCGACCCCTTGGTGAGAATCTGGCAGCCGTGAGCCCTGAGTGTGTGCCAGCTGCGAGTCAGAGAAGCACTGCTGGGCATGCAGCTGGGCTCAGGGTGGAGCGTGCTCCGAGGCGATGAGACACGCTCGTCTCTTCCGCCAAAGCAGGAGCTCGGCGGGAGCCAAGCTGCGGGGCGTGCAAAGAGAAATTACAGCAGCGAGGATGTGTCAGGAGGGTATGCATTTCTGCTGAGAGACCCTAATGGGATCGAATGAAGCGATAATGGGAGAGGAACACCTTTGAACCACGTGAGCTCTCGGGATTTCCCAGGAAAGGAGCGGCTGAAAGGGCTGTGGAGGCTTGCCTTCTGCATCCACCCCCACCTTATCCCTGCCAAGAGGCAGCTGGAGAGAAAAGAGGGAATTTTCATCCTGCCAGCATCTGCCAAACACTATATCTTTGCTATAATTGGATTAAGGACAAAGGATCCCCAGGTAACCTGGAAGATTCCTGTTCCCAGTGTAAATCCCAGTACAGAGCTGTGTATTAACCTAAGCCTACACCTCAGCCTAACGTAGGCACACCCCTATCAGCAGTTTTATTTGTGCTTTTAATCGCAAGTTCACATGCCACTGGGAACTGATACTGGCACTTGATCCTTCTGGGCATGATTCCAAAGAAGCTGTGAGCACACCTCTGTCCCTCGAGCAGGAGCCCACTGAGACTGAGATGAAGTACCTCAGGTACCCTCTGTGGAGAAGACGGGCTTGGGATCTGGGGAGGATCCCACTGCTTGCACTCATCCTGGCTGATGAACACAGCCTTCATCCCCTCCCTAGGGCAGCCTGTCTGATTTGGGAATCCATCTCCGGGCACTGTCCTTGAGGCTGACTGGCCAGGGAGAGCTGCTCTCTCCTTGGCTTGTCTTTTGGTACATTTTTGGGCATCTGCAAGGACTGCACTCCAATGTGTTTGGCCAGTCTGAGGGTGACTGAAATCATACAGAATTTAAAAGTAAAATTATTTGTTACTACACAAACCTAAGTGCACAGTTGCTGCTCTATGTGTTGTTTTGAAGGAAAACTAGTCTTATAATCACATTCATTAGCAATTAACAGTTTATATATGGAAATCTAGCTAAAGATAGGAATGTTGCTGCTTGATTATAATGACAAATTGCAAAAAGAAAGAAAAAAGATAGTAGTTCTCTTTGTTCTGCCTCTTTTATGTGAAGTAAGAACTTGGTTAAATCAGTTAACCACCATCCTACACTTCAGAATAATGCTGCTAAAAATGAAACACAGAATTAGCCTGTCAATTTTCTGTCGCTCACTTGCGATTCAAGCTGTCCTTCTGCAAAGCTTTTAGTTTCCATTAAAATACCTTGCTGCAGATGCCTGGAGTTTTAGCAGCAGCATCAGCAGCAGCAGTGATCAAGCCCAAACTGGTCCAGTCCTCATCTCCTTCAAGCACACCCTGCCTGGCCAGGGCTGTCCTGCTCACCGCTCGCTCAGGGGCAAGTTTTGCTAATCCTCCCTGAACAGACCCTCTCATAGCAAATCCTGTCAGGTGCGCAACCATGCTCTCCTGCCTGCATGCCCAAACTGTGTCCCATGGGATGTCCAGCCCTTCCTGGCTGCACCAGGGACACTTGTGGTTACTCTGTGACCATGGCATGATATCCATGTGACCACGGATAAGCAGGGCTGGTTGCCTGCCCAGCACAGCCCCCTACATTGTCACAGAGCCTACATGGCTGTGGGGCTGCCCGTTTTATGCTGCTGTTGGGAAACATGGAACTGCTAGGTAGGTTTTGCTGGGAGCTTTGTGAGGCCACTAGGAAACTGCTATGAGTCTCAGGTGTGAGCCAGGGAGGAGTACAGATGTGACCAAGAGCGATTGCCTCTCCTTCACGGCAAGTCTGTGGTGCTGGAATTCAGCTGGACTTGGCTCAAATGGCACAAAGATTAGCTTTGGCAAGAGCTCAAGCATGTGCATGAGAGGGCCAGAATGAGAGACACATGGGCCAATGTTCTCAGCACATGCTGTAAGGATCCTGCTTACTCTGGGAAAAGCAAGAGGTGCAGGTCAGATCTGAAACAGAACCACCCGTTCCATGGCAGTGGGAGTTTCTCCAGAAAAATGATACTAGAATTTCTGTCTCAAGCAAAGAGTCCTTGTCAGTTTCTACAGGACATCATAGGTTTTAATTATGCCTTATCTAACAGATGGGAGGCAGTGCTATTTAGGTTATAATACACGTTCAGGTTTGTTTGGGCTATTTTGGTCCTGGAGGAAATTTTTTTCTCTGTTGGATCATGAAGAGACCTGCTCTGCTTCCATCTGTTTGAACAGGGAGTATCTTTGATCAATTGACCAGGCAAGCTAGCTAAAACTCCGTTTGAGATTCTGTTCCTTCAGTCCTGAGAACTTACAAGTTTCATCTTCGAGCTGTTGAGATCAAACAGAGAAATTTTAGAAGCTTGAGGGGAGTCTAGAGGTGAATTTGTTTCTAGTTTTAGCTAGAAGACCCTGCGCGTGTGTCAGCTGGCGCACAGCCATGCCCAAAGCCATCTGAAGCACTTTGCCCCATAGAAACTCTTAGGCTTTCAATTTTATGCCTTCAATCCACAAGCTGTCACTCTGATTTTTTGGGCAGTCCCTCCACTAAATGCTAATTTTAGGATTTCACCTAAAGTTTGTAACAAAGCTTGGCCTTGCTTTTCCTCTACACATTGAAATGTCTATATATCACGTCACTAGTGCCGAGAAATATATGCCAACTGAAACCAGATTTAGCCATGGTGCAGCCTCCAAACAAGCCTTGTATGCAGATTTCCATGCTTGGTTGAAGCAGGCATAATCCAGTACTAACAGCAGTGACCATTCCTAAGGACAGACCTCAGGCAAAGCTTATCAGTGTTTGCCATCACACCAGCACCTGCCAGAGCAGTGCTCGAGGACATGATATTATAACCTGGTATGGACATGTTCAGGCACAGGAGGGGCCTGGTGATGAAATCTGAGCTGGTTTTCGTACTTAAATAGCTGGTTACAGGCTCAAAGGTAACAGTGAATCAGGGGTTTTGCCAGGGACAGAAGCAGGTTATGAGAAAAAGGGATGTCTTGGTCCTTAAAGATGCCACATTCAGATTGAGCTGTAATAATTTCAAAATAGCTGAAAGCCTTCCTATGGTGCAGGGGGTGCGTGACCTTGCAGTAAAACTGCCTTCCTTCTAGAAATCCGGTCTATTCCTGTTCATTTAAAAGCTGTTGTGTGCCTTTGACTCTGCTGTCAGTGGTGCTGGCCAGGATCAAACCCTTCCTCCAGCTCTATGCAGTGGCTCACTTTTCACCTGTAATATTTGGTGGGCATTTCTTTTCAGCAGAAACTATCAATCATGTTAGACAATATGTAGGACATATGCTACTGGTAGGCAGAGATCATCAGGATTTGGGACCGGTTTGGTAGTTGTCACCTCTAACCTGAGCTGCATCAGGAAAGTTTGCTCACTCCTGGGCTCTGCCTGGTTGCTGCATAGGAAGAGATGTCAGTGCTCCTGGCAGCTCACCTCTGCTTGCAGAGATCAGCCCACGCTTGGTCCCAAACTCCCTCGGAGTGCAAGGAGCTCGACTCTGCTTTGATAGCCTGTTTTTCTTTTAAAGGCTGCAGTGACTGCAGTTGAAAGGCATCGTTTTGAAAATAACACCACTCCCTGAAAAGGGAGCTTTTAACTTTCTCAGAGAGCCTTAAAACTTCTGCTAGGATCTCAGGAACCAAAAACAGTGGAATGAGGAGTGAATGAATGAGTGAATGAATGAATGAATGAATGAAATGAAACATGCCTCATCCACCACTGGAACTCACCCGTGCTCAGAGCTGTTGTGCCTGGGACTTGCCCGTCGCAAGCAGTGACTCATCCCCCCATTCTGCTCTTTGCACCTCCACACCTGCCTGTGTGTTTAGCGTGGCACTCCAGTGACAACAACAGTTTGTTTACTCAGTGAATACAACATTACTGGTGCCTCAGAAAGCTCTGGCTGGTCTTGTTCTTGATGAATGGCATCGGCGGTTTCCTCGCTTGATTTTCCACGACCATTTTTCTGAACTGACCCACACACCCGCTTGAGGCAATGCCCGAGCAAATGCCTAATCTGAAACCTGCTGGTAAAACTACAGGAGCACCAGTATTTTCAGCTTTAAAGATATTAGACCATCTGAAAATTGAACATCTTTTACTTCAGAGTCAGTAGGTTCCTCTTTTTAAGTTTTCTCATTGCACAGTTATTAAGAACAGATTTTTGTGACTCTTATATTTTGTCCTCTTCAAGCTGGCTGCTAAGTATGTGTTTAAAAACCCCAGGTGTGTGTCTGAGGTTTGTGTGTGGCAGGGCAAGTGGGAGTGAGAGCTGGTAATAGAGGACAGCAGGAGATCTTGATTTCCTGCTCTTTCCATCACTTTCAGATACCTCTAAAACAAGGTGCTCCACAGCCATACAGTGCTCTGAGACTGCACTCTATCTTTGTCATTTCAATTTCTTTCTTCTTTTGCTGACCTGAAGGACTAATCCCTCTTCTGTGCCTTGCTGTCAGTCAGTTCCTGCAGCATGGCTCCTGACTCCTGTTGTGCCTGAAATACAGTTTAACCAGTGACATGAGGTCTTATTCTTCTGCCCAAACTTAAGTGAGAGAACAGCTCAGTGTATGTAATCAGCTCCCAAAATGGTTGTGTGTGGAATATTTGTGCATATTCCACCTTCCCCAGACACATCCATCATTAAATAATCCCCAAACATGCTAAAAGTGCACACACACGTGTTCACCCTGTTACTGAAGAATCACTCATTACAGATTCCAGGACTTGGCATTTCTCAGGCACGAGGTGAGCAACACGCTGGGCACCAGCTGCGCACAGGCTGTCATCCGTCACATCACGCGTCACTTGCTGCTCGCTGCTTGACCTCGGCCTAAACATTGCCCCAGCAGTCACGCCACATTTGGCTGTGTGAGGGGTGCCAGAGTCCTCAGCCAAGCAGAACACTGTAGCATTGCCTGTGGTAAGTGCAGGCTCAGAGAAGAGGCCAGGTCCTTGGCTGCCAGAAACTGTTAGGGCTGTGCTAACCTCAGAGGAGCTACCTGCGTTTACAGTGCATAATCACCGCTGAGGAATCTGGGCCGCTAATGGTGCAGATGGTCATAATCCACTCCTTATTGGATAGTTGTGCACATCACAAGTAAGACTTACTGGACTGTTATGGGCAAACAGCAGAGGCCTCAAGGACTAAGTGTCAGAGGAAATTGAATGATTGCTGCCTCTGCAGCTGGTCCCTCCCACCAGGCTGGAGCAGATGGCAGGCGAGGAGCTCTCCGTATGGTACCTGTTCGGTCACTGGAAAGAAGGCCATTTCTCAGGACACTTACAGTTTCCATAAAGAATAAATAAACCACCCAGTGAGCTGAATAATAGCTCTAATAGCTATGAAATACCTTAAAGAATAAATGTGTAGGTAAATCCTGTCACAAAGCCATCTGAATCAGGATCCTGAAACCCCTGTGAGAGCTGACCGATGTGTTTCTGCTGAAAACAGCATTCCTCGGCGGTGTTACGATTTCATTACAGTTGGTATCATTACTCAAAAGTGCATTTATCTGTCTTTGTCAAGAACCAGTATGGCATGGAGGGAGGAAAAAAACATCCGTTGTATAAGCTCAGTGAACATTTACAGTAACTCAGTCTTTCTTCTTTCCCTTGTACTATTGCCTCAGCCATTTTTGAGTTGGCCCTGCTACTTTTTATAGCATCATAGTGCCCATGTGTATCTATCTCTACCTTCCAGCTTTCTCTTGCTAGCATACAATGAACACCAGTTCAATGCCAAGGATCAGGCCCCAGGAGCCAGTGTGATTTTTTGGCCACTCTCTGTGTCCCTTTTCAAATCCTCAGCAAAGCCTTTCAGTAGAGATAATGAATTATTCTGCAGAAGCCAGTCAGTTTCTGGAACGCTGGACTCAGACATCACAGAACTAATCCTCTTGTAGCCCTATCACTGAAAACACATTAGTGTTTCTTCCCTTCAGCTTCCTTGTATTTCAGCTGCTGGTCCAAGACCAGGTTCATTCTGGCTGAGCTGTGTTTTATGAAACATGACAAGCTATGTCTTGCAGAGATCATAATCATTCTAATCTTCTATCATTATCTCCCAAAGCATCAATAATGTGCTAGATAAATAATTGCAGCAGAAAAGAGACCTCAACTCCCTATGGCTATGTTGGGCTAAAATCTGACCTTCTGTTTTGAGCTCTTCTCCACTCTAAAGTTCGAGTGTGTGACAGGCACAGTTGATTTGCTCAGAGCAGGGCTGAAATGAAAGAAAAGCGAGGGGTAAGGGCATCCCAATCCAGGTTCTGTTCTGATGTGCTCATGGGTGAGGTTCCATGCTGGTATGAACACAGTGAGGTCAGCACAGCTGGGTGGTGTAACTTACACTGAATATCCAGTCCTCCAGGGTAATAGTTACTGATCTGCAGCCACCAGAAATGCATTTCATCAAAAGGAAAACACCTGAAACACTAAGTCACCAGGTGTACTGTTTGGCCTTCCAGAGTGGAACTCACTCTACCTTGCACACACACGTGCTCTCTTTCTCAACAGAGCACTAACTGCAGCTGCACTGTTTGCTTTAACCTGTCTGCTCCTCCACAGTCACCACACTAGCAACAATATGTGAAGAAAGCTTTTTCTCCACCTGCTCCTTCTGCACAGGGCAGTGCAGGTCTCTGTGAAACGGAGTAGCTTCACAGCTGTGCAGGACCCACCAGTCCTGTGAGGGGGACCAGCGTGGGCACCAGGGTCCAGTCCCAGAGCCTCTCTGCACCACATTTCCTGTGAGGATGTAGGGCTGAGATAAGATGGCAGTCAGACTCTCTGCTTTCAATGTTGTAGGTTCTTTGCCACTAGTATCTCACTCCAGAAGTTACATTCCCCATCAGAACTAGGGCTGTGTGTGCATTTTCCTGTCCGAAGCACTCAGACTATCAGAGAAAGTTGATCACTACCTGCAGGAATCTGTGCTGGACTGCTTGCAAAATGAAGATGGTACGAGCTGCCAAGCATGGATGACACACTGTGCATCTGTGTCCCCCTTGCTGACAGATGATTTTGTTTTAGCAATAAGTAGCTGAATGTGGAACAGGTTATTTGTTTTGCCTTTGACTTTTTGTCAGTAATTTTTCCAGGGGAATCTGTCTAGTTCTGCTACCTTCTGCTAAAACAGATCCTCGGAGAGGGCGGTGCCTATGGCTTTCCCTATTCAGAAGAGTAGCCTGGTCCATCAGGTTTCTGTTTCACCTTCCGCTGGCACTTGAGGCTTGAAATGAAACTGCATGAAAAAACAAGACAGCATTGCATCTTATGGAATATGTTATTTGGGATAATTGGGAAAAAGTGGTCCTAGAGCAGAATAAGAATGTCCTTGAAGTAGTTGCTCTCAAATGAGAGTCTCTTCCTCCCTGTAGGCAAGCTTTGAGCAGATGACTATTTCACAGTAATAGCAGTATTCAAGAAAGAAAGGAGGCTTCCATTTTTGAGCTATTCCTTTCCATGTTCACTTCCACACATGGGTTGAGAAAGTAATTGGTGTGTTTTAGCACCAGCATCACTTGCAGCCTGTCAGCCCTTGGTAAGCAGAGCTGCAGCATCCACCTCTAAACAGGCAACGCCATGGGAGAAGCTGTGCCCACTGCCACAAAGGATCTCCATCCTCTCTTTGGGACTGAGCTCCAGCTCTGGAGCGTGGCTCTGTCACCTGCTCACCTCCATGTGTGGCTTTTCTCTCCAAACTACAAGCACTGGAAGTGGGGAAGGGTGAAGAGAGTGATCCTCTCAGAAGCTGGAGCAGCAACAGTACCCACTTGATGCACTTCAAGACTTTTCCACTCTAAGTCCCTGGAGACACCAAGTGAGTATGATGGGACAGAGATTGTCTTTTTACAGGGAATTAATAGAAAACAATGTTGACCAGAGACGTTCAGCACCTTTTTTCTCACTTCCATGAGGGAATGGCTTGTCGTTTCTCAATATAAGGGGGAGGACAGCTTTTGCATAAGAAAATAACTTCTCACTTCTACATTTTCTCTCTACACTGCCTCTGCTCTTGCTCACAGAGCTGCCTGATCACCGAATCCTCACTTTTCCAGCAGCTTCAGTTCCTTTATTTGGATGGATAATCCCATTTATTAAATTGGTGTTTTCCAGACTGGGCATAATTCCTCACAAAACAGAGCCTGCATAATCTGAATTTTCATTCTATGACAGTATTCATAGAAAAGAAACAAAATGGTCTGGTACAGTGGATGCAATTTTTCTGTCACATTTACAGGGAGGACACCTTTAATGAAGTCCATATTGTTTCTCTTTTGTCCCTTCAAATTCATGCAGATAAGACAGACTTAAATCTTTCTCTGAATTTGCAAACAAGTACTATCTTCAGCCTGGGAGGATGTGTGTCAAGTACTTTGGAGGTTTTGTGTATATATGTCTAAATGGGTGTCCTGGGAGCTATGCTTGGCCCTGACTGCCTTTGCCCCACAAAAAAGGTGCCGCTTAGGGGAACATATTTCTTTGCTTTTCTTGCAGTGCTGTGCATTAATGCCACTACTCAAGCTAAGAATAGAGTCTTCATCTTGATGGCTTTGAAACAGACCAGAACAGCAAATCTTGCTAATGTGCAGGCCAGATCCTGCTCTCAGCTGCACAGACTTCTGTGCAACAATTTCGAACTTAATGATGCACTAGGGACCCTGTGGTGTAGATGAAGCACCATAACAAAGAAATGTTTGTTGAAAAACCGCTCTCTGAGCTCTCTCTGGTTCCTTTATCTCAGTGTAAGAGGTAATTTCAAATAAGGTCTCGTAGGGATGTGCATTGAGCCTGTCTCTACTGGATATTTTTACTATTATGTCCAGTGGGGTTAACTGGAGAAGGTATTGATATAATTTTGCTGTGACCTTCTTGCCTGAAAGGACTGAAGGCACCTGGAGTGAGGGCCTGAGTTAAAGATGATTTGGACTAACAGGGAAAATGGCCCAGAATGAAATTCAGTGATGATGAAGGTGAAATTATATATTTAGGAATGTACAACACACAAGTGGCACAAGCACTGCAAAATAAGACCCAGGGTTCACAGCAGGTCATGAGATAAATACATGTCACAGGTATTTACTGTGACTTGGGCCAGCTGATGAACCGAGCTGCAGAGGGGGAACGCTGACAAGGTGACACTGCTCACACTGCTGCTTTGAGAAAATAATTTAAGAGGATTGGATTTTTAAGAATTCATGTACATTTTGAACAATTCTCTCTGTAAAAAAACCCCAGATTATTTCAGAAAGTTGTCAAGTAACACAGAGGCCATATATTATATGGACTATATAGTCCAGACACTTAGTTCTTAGAAAATGAAAACAGTATATGAAATGACAGGTCAGGAATTTCTTGCTTTTCTGAGTCTCCGTTGGGTTTCTTGTCCCTCTGCTTCTTCCACACAAAAGGACCCCTACCCCAACAGTATAGTCAAAGAGACAATAAAAAAAGGCTGTAAGAAGAGGCAAAACTATAGGAAGAAGCAAAACGAAGTGTGACAGCACTGCACTAAATAAGGAAACACCAGTTAAATTAGACATTAGCCATGCAGTTTGTATTTGAGCATTTCCAAACAGATCTCAGTAAGTGCATCCCAGCTCTGCTCCATTTACATATCCCCCTTTGCCAAAAGGAGCAAAGGTAGCTCCTGTAGCACTCAGGAGTGGAAACAGGAGAAAAAAAGTTGGATTTAATGGTACGTTTTCTGTAATTTCTTTACTATTTTTGGTTCTACTCTCTGAGGGAGGCAGGGAATGAAAGGTTTTAAAGCAGCTCCCTGGCACTGGTGTATAAATGTTGGGGAAATGCATAGCCTGTGTTTGCAGAGGGGTGGCAAGGACCTGTGCAGTGTTCATAGTGCTGATCTTTCACTTCTCTGCACACTAAGCCTTAGAAGCCCCTTCCTCTACATTCCGCACTGCACTCATCTTTTCCACGTGTCCCTGAAAATGCCAAGCAATTATTGGGTGGCTCTCCATTCCCTTGAAAATCTAGATGTTTTAAATTTTGCTTTTCATAGACAGGTTGTTGGAAAAGTTGTCAGCCTCTGAGAGGCAGTTGATCTTTGGGCAAATATACTTTAAATGGTGCACTGTTGTCTAGCAACTATACTATAAACAGCCCTCCATTTGTCTCCCATGGGTAATCACTGATTTCTTGGGGATTAAAGCTTAAGTAACACTCCAATCTAGGTGCAGGCATCAGACCACAGCGTATTACAGCAGATTATGCCTCCCAGTATATAGCTTGCTTAACCATTTAGAATCACAACAGAAAACAGACAGCTGCAGTGATAAGAAAATGAGCACTAGCCTGTCAAATAATTACTATTTTGAGTTAAGCTGTAGAACATTCCACTGGCAGGCCCAAAACAATTTCTGTCATACAGAAGCAGGAAGTGTCAGGTGAGCATCATATCAGAACATCTCATCTAGGCTGAGCCTGAGTTATTTCAGATACGTCTTGATAGCTCTCTTGATGCAGAGCAGCCTCTGCATGATCTCCTGCATCTGCTGCCTCATGCCACAGGTATGGAGTTTTACCTTCGAGTGGTGTGCAGGACCGTGCTCCAGTGAGGTTCTACAACTCACTGGTGGGCACAGAGGCTCAGGACCGGTTGAACAGGCTCTCCACATGTTGTGAATACGAGTTACTGGATGAATCTGTGAATCTGTTTCCATAGATCACCGTCTGCTTAAGAGACTGAAACGTGCTCTTGCTAAATCACTGCATTTAACACCTTCCCCAGCCAAGCTCCCCGGCCCTCAGCTGCTGAGAGTCCCAGTGTAGTGCTAGGGAACAAATGAGTGGAGTGGCCTGGGGCCTGCCTCAAGGAAAGGGCAGTCGTTTGGCTGGAATTCATTGAAATCTAAAAAAAATTAAATAAATAGATAACAATTACAGGCTCTAGAGTTATAACAAGTCTCAGCATTTGTGGGATTAGAGTTTCAAATGTTGACCTCCCACTCTGAAAGAAATACATGTCTGTGCGTGGGTAATGCTACATATCTTTTGGAAAATGGGCGTTTAACTGAAGGAATTATGTTCAAGACATTTAAGATTTACCTTAAGAATCCATATTTTAAAGAGAGCAAGTTTGATAAGATCTGGAAAAACAAACTCACGCTGGGGTTCCCCAGCTCCCCACCTTTCCCTTGAGATGTTGCTGTAATGGCTTGTGTGTGACCCACAAGGAGCAACAAACGTGTCCCCTCGTCCCTGCAACACTCCGGCTCTCCAGGCTTTAGATATGAAGTCAGAAGGCAGCAGAGGCAACACTCACTCAGCCTGTCCAAAACACTGGGTGCAGGAAACTGTAAATTGTTGTGCCTGCCCTCTGCTTTCCCAGCCCATCTGAGCCCAAGCGTCTCTTGCAGTTTCTGCAGTAGTAGATCTCTCTGTGCAGGCTCAAGTGGAGACAGTGCATGGAAAGCAGGGAACAGCTTCCTCAAAGGGAAAATCCTCCCGAGGGCCAAACCACTGTGAGGGTTGCAGTATGACAGCTTTTGTTCCCATCTGTGCCAAGAGGTATTTGGGGCTTATGGGCAGTGTTAGAATGCTCAGCAGGTCAGTGGAGCAGTGCAAGGGGCACCCCAAATGCTGGGTTGAAACTTAGATACAAGTGCTTCCCATGTGCTGTGTGGGTTACCTGGGAGAGAATCCACGGATAGAAATGATATCCCAGGAAATGTGGGCTTAATCCAAATGCCCAGTGGGTACCCCTCTCTGAAACACCACCATTGGAGAAACCTTCTTTCTTAAGCAGTTTTTGGCAACGAGAAAGGGCTGATCCTACTTCCCTGACTGTGGAAGGTAGGCTTTAAGGTTTTAGGATGTAATGACAGGGAGACTTTGTAACCTGCATCTCTTCCTAAGTGTTTTAAATAAGCATCTGTTAGCCCCAAGGAGGAATACAGGCATGCTCCAGAGTTCTATCTCAGAGTGGGAGGAGTTGGCTCTCCTTGGGGGCCTCTACACAAAAAGTGTGACCCCACTGGGACTTCTTAAGTTTTCAGTTCTTACCTCCAGAGGATCTTACTAGTGTTTTGTCCTTCAGTTCCAAATCCCCTAAGGACTTTCTTACATGTCCTTGTCTTTTTCCTTCCTACTGCTCTCTCCTGAAGGGGATGTATGTGTTAAACTTTGTGTTTCTTGCACAACACATCCCATGAAGTTTCAGTGATACAATGAGGTTATACACTGAATGGAGCAATAATTAGATTCCCTCCATGTTTGTATTCAGAGAAATGACAGCATTACCATTACACACAGCCCCCCCTTTTGTAAAAATTTCTTTCCAAATCAGCTTAAATCCCTCCTCCCCCTGCAATGATTTCAGTAGGCTCTGGAACAAGTTCAAATAGAGCATGGGCATAGTCTTGGTCCTGTTGAATTTAATGGCAAAACTCCCTTTGTACTGAATTTTGAACAGTGAATAATTCACTTTGAATGAAAGAGAACAAATAATTTGAAGCCTCATGGGGCTAATGAAAATCTGTCAATTGCTGTCAGTTAGATCTGCATCAGCGTAAGATAAAATAACACATATTTTGGTAAGACAGAGACAAAATCCCTTCAAAGATGGTATGAAAGTAGTTATATGTCTGGTACTAGAGCAATTTTCATCACATAATGAAAATTAAGGTTTAAAAACTTATTACTGCTGTAAAGGTGACTTCATGGACTGTGTCAGCATTTGAGATGTGGCCATTTTAAAAGTCAACAACCTTGGCAATGTCCTTTGGAAATCATTGTTTGGTAACCGTGTACATTAGGAAACAAGCAATCACAGAGAGTGCAATTAAGTGCATAATCACAGATATTTTTGACATCTGTCTACTTGTAGGCTCCATGGCATTTTTTTTGCATCTCCCCCCCTTGTGTCTTCAATTAATTTATCGTGACCATCTGTGTTGTGTTTTTTGCTGCTCAGCTTGCCTTACTACATCTGTTTTTTGGCTGAGTATTTCACGACACTTCATCATTTTCACTCAGAGCTAAAAGTACAGAACTTGCATTTACTCCATTAGGTTGCTCAGTTAAGATAATCAGCAATTAAACAGACCAGTACACTACTGTTAAATGACGCTTCAGTGGTGAACAGAAAGGCAAGAAGGAAGCAACAGCAGTTTTAAAACTACAGCTCAGGTTTTCTGGTGCTGTACAGAGTTAAAACCATCAGTGGTTCTACCATCTCCTCCGGTGCTTGCTGCAGATCCCCAGCATACAGGATGCTTTGGAGAGAAGGGGAGATGTCATGGCAGGAAAGGTGTTTGTTTATTGTGCTCTGGGCAGTCTCCATGAGTATAAATGGTTTTGGGGTGCACAGCTAACTACACTCACTGCATGGGGGTTAAGGATGCTCAGAAGTACACAAGGAGCTGTGTAGACCCAGCCTCCCTTCGCTGACTACAGTTGGTCAGAAGGAATCAGCAGCTGAAGCTGACTGCAGTGAGTGGGCAGTGCAAGCAGCAGAGAAGAAACATTTGTAGGTTTTTATTTCCTATTGCCACTGAGGTTAGAGGGATAGTGCTCCTAGTAGGCAACTCATTCCATCTCCCTACAGTGATGCAAACATTTTCTATTGCTTTGCTAGAGTCCTTTGAAATGTTTACCTCAAGGGCTCATCCACAAGAAATACTTGGCCATGACACAAATCTTTCATCTGAAGTCACTGCTTATGGCTAATTTTCTTTCCTTAAATTTCTTCCTTTACTCTAGTTAATACTGATTTTAAACAATCTTTTCCCACTCCTGGTATTGTAACACCCTGTGATTCTCTTTTCTGTGGCTTCAGGATTCTAGGTTTTAATAAACCATAGTTATCATCTTCTCCTAAAAGAGGGAAGGAGAGCAAAAATCCAGCATCAGAGCCTACTCAGATACAGTAAGGGGCCTGTCACTCAGGAGCTTGTATAAGGTGACAGCAGCGAGGCTGTTCACTTTAGTCACAGCTCTCCCTGCAATAACTCTATGGTAAGTTTATCCAAGAGTCCTGGACAAAGTACAGCCTGCTTTGAACAGCTCTAACTGCTCCTGAGAAAGACCTGTATACCATGCCCATCATCCAGTTGTGTTCTGGAACATCATTTCCAAGCATCTGTCCTTTACTGACCCAGGACACTTTTCTGAGCTGATTGTTTGAACCCCCTGGGCCAGTGGCTCCTGACAGCACAGCTCCAGCAGCTGAGATATCAAACCCAAACATTTAAGCCGTACTGGGCACAGCCAACAACCCAATGACCCAGACATAGCATGTGGAGGGAAAAAGGGGACAGCCCCACAGGGAGAGGGAGAGAACGAGATATGTGCTAGAAAAGAACAGCAACATTGCCAGTTATTCTTAAATGAGCCTCAGCCTTGCAAAGCCTGGGGACTGCTGCTGGAGGCTGAGTGAACTTTCTCTTGTTTTTGCTCATAGTGCACTTCTGTGTGGGTGGGCTAACCGGATTTGAAGTAAATAGCAGGAAGATCTTTCCTGTAAATGAAAAACTGTTTTGCTAAGGGAAAACAAGCACTGAAAAATAATAAATATGGCAAATAGCTCTGAAAGTGGAACTTTTCTAAGCAAAGTTGTAAGTCTATGAAAAGGCAATGTTCCCTCTGTGAGCCCCATTACATTAACTGGCACACTTCAGCAACTCAGCCAAAAAGCAGCAGGCCAGATACAACCCTACCATATTAAATTTGCTTTTAGTCAGTGATTGAGGGAGATTATTTGCTTGTGATCGGACCCATGCAGAAGATAGCAGCAATATGATCTCTACTGGTTGGAGAAGTCCATTCTCAGCACCAGTGTCAGAGGTCCATGAATTTGACACCAAAATATGAAGGCTCTGCAGGCAACATCTGCGGTGTTAGCAGAGTGCTCAGGTGAGTCAGGGCAGCATCTGACAAATGATGAAAAATAGCAGTCCCAAATGGACTACACTACACACTGTTCAAATGCACTACAAATTGGAATACGGTGAAAGTTGATTGTCATGGAGCATCCTGGAAAATGTACTGCTGAATAAATTTTCCCTTCATCCATGCTACCAGAGCGTTGCTACCAAGCAACTGATGTTTTGAGTGCTGACTGATTTGGTAAGTCATGTCAGTACAACAGCAAAAGAATCCTTGGTTTCAACTGCTAAATAAGGTATAGGAGAGATGAATGATTTTTCAGTTGTGAGGCTTATATATCTGCAAAGAAATGTTCTCAAAGATATACCCCAGTCATCAGTGTCTCTGATTCATGGCAAGAACTTCCAGGAATTCACTGCATTGAAAATATAACCTGGAAAATATACATGAAAACTAAGCATTTTCAAAGGGGTTTGCTCTGCATTAGTCAGAGTTGATGACTTTTGAAATAGGTTTTAGTGTATGAAAATATAATGGTCTTTATTCATGTAAAATGACTTTTTACTTAAAACTCAACAATCCCATTTAGAACAAAGCATACCCAGAATGCTATAAACCTCTGCAAACTGGGCTGGCATTGAAGCTCAGGACAGACTAGTAATCTTCCACAGATAATTGGAGCAGAAAAATGCTTCTAATCTCTTTGTTAGTCCAGTTGTGTTTTTTGATCTAATAATAAACTAAACTTTAAAGCCCCCCATCCTCATACATTTTAATTTAGACTGCACTGCGTGTCTTTTAATCGCTAATTTTTTAGCTGGCCTGTTTTGATTTATGTGTGTCCTGCACTTATACATGGTCTGAAGCACCCTTGTCCTCTGGCTGTGTGAGTGCTACATAAATACCAAGATGTCAGAACTTGGGCCATAATTCATGAAAGCTTTTCAGTGGGAACATGGTTGACTTTGCACACATGCTTAGGTTGCACATATCTTTGAGTGTTGTCACCTGTCCCTGTGCTCTCCTTCCCCAAGGCTGTAGCTCTGCAACCCTCTGGCACAGCCCAGCTCTCTTTGAATTCGGCGGGGGTTTGGCCAATAACACTGGGAATGCTTTTGTGCATTTTTTTACCATGGGAAACCTTACATGGGGTACATTAGCTGGGTGAGAAGCTAAAAGTCATTTTGGCTGGGACCATCTATCCAAACGCCCCGGAAGTGAGAAGGGACATCTTCAAGTAGGTCAGGCTGCTTACAGCACTGTCCAACCTGCCCTTGAATGTTTCCAGGGTTGCGACGTCCACCTCTTCACCGGGCAACCTGTGCCAGTGTTTCACCATCCTCACTGTAAAAAACTTCCTCGCCTCATCTTCTCCTCCCCCATGCCCTGCCAGCTCCCGTGCCGACCGTTCATCTTTTGATCCACAGAAGTGAAACCCTTGTGGCTTCTGTGGCTGAAGACTGTTCTGTTCCTAAAGAACTTGGCGAGAAAAGAATGAACAGATCCAGTTTCTGCGCCGTTATTCGTCGGTGCAAATTCCATCTACAGCAGTGAGTCCCTGCGGGGGGCTGAGGCCGTCCCGGTGCCGGTGGCGGTGCCGGTGGGATGCCCGGGTGGAGCGCACGCCCCTGGACCGAACGGGCTTCTCGGGTCGCTATGGGAACGGCGGCGCGGGCGGGGCGCGGGGGGCGGCGGCGTCTGCGGAGCGGCGGCTCCGCTGAACTTCGGCGGAGCGGCGGCGGCGAGAGGCGCTGCCCCGGCTGGGCGCCGGCGGCGGGACGGGAGCGGGCAGCGCGGTGAGGAGGAGGAGGAGGAGCTGGGGACACTNGGCGGTGTACAGCGGAGTGGACCGCTGTCTTTGCGGTGAAGAGCCCGGGGCTGGGGTGTCCCCGTTCCCCTGTGCCGGGGTGCGGTCATCGCCCGGCCCGAGCGGCTCCCAGGAAGGCGCGCGGTGTGGCTGCCTCCGGCGGAGCAAAGCCGGGACAGCCCCGAGGCGCCGAGCCGGGAGTGCACGGCCGGGGGGCGAAGGGAGCGAACCCCGCCGTGCCGCTTTCAGAAAGTGCCAGTGCCCCGACGTACCTGCCTTTCTTCAAAGGGCCACCTCAGCTGCAGGTTAGAAAACTCCACAAAGTTTTCGTGTTTTGGAGGGACTTTTAAACAGGTGCCGAAGTCTGGCTAAGCCGAGAGGTGCCGGCTCTTTGCCGGGAGGCTGTGTCTGTGGAGGTACTGGACCAAACCCTAATCGCTCAAAAGCACTGCCGTAAGCTCAGCTGTTATCCCTCGTCACCAGGGCTAATCCATATCCCAGTGTGGGTTTAAGCTCGCTGTGCCAGTTTAGAGGGCTTGACTTGAAGCCACGTCCTCCTGCCGGTCCCCTCTGCTCGCCCTGGGTCCGTCTGTCCGCATAAGCAGCGGGACCGCTGGTGCCAAAGGTGAGGCGGGATGGGTGGGCAGGGAAGGGATTGGGTCCGGAGTGCTCCGACAGCTCTGCCGGGATGGGGTCGGGCACGGCTGCCTGGATCATGGATAAGCGTTGGGTAACTGGTTACGTAAGGACTGGCAATCGAGGAGGAAAGCATGGTTTATGCTGCTTTATGCTTATGCCATTGTGAAAATCTCTCCGATTAGACACCTGCCCTACTAAGTGTCTGCAGTGTGGAAGTCCAGTGTTTGTTAACCCCAGCGAGGTGACACTGAGATCACTGAGATAACTTTGGAGTTATGGCAGTGTAACTAAGGATAGAACACACTGTGTATCTCCTAATGCTGATACATTAATTAAAACCCGTGTCCGGACAGCGCTGTTCACTGCTCACAGGGGCTGCTCTCTCTCTATGCCTGCAGGTGGGACACGCAGCTATTGCAGGGTGGAAAGCAAGAGCTTTCCCAGAGCTCTGCCAGGTGCTGCCAATGCTGTGTGTGATCTTGACAAAGACAGGCTTAAGTTTTCAAACTCTAAATTTAGCATTATTCTTTTGGTTGCTAATTTTAGAAAAATGTGTATTTTTAAGTAACTCCTTAAGTCACAAGGATCAAACTTTAACAGTGATCCTAGTATTCTGTAGTACAGAGAAAACTCTCATTACAGTAGTTCTGCAGTGAATCAAGGCAGAGTGAGACTTCGGGGATCTTCAGTCAATATTCTTTCTGGTAAATACTGTAAGTGTAATTAAGGTTCAGTCCTGAACAGAAAACATACAAGTGTCTGTTAAAATGCAATCTCACCTTATGATGCCATGAGTTATTCCTGCTTTCTCAGAAGAATCAGTCCTCAGACTGGATGGAGAATGCATATCTCACCTGCCCATTTTCATAGCACTTAGTCTGGTCTTTGCCACAATATATGAATAAAAAAAGACTTCAGAGGACCTGATGACAGGTAGAGAATGCCTTTGGGTTAGAGTTTCAATCTCTTTATATAATTCTATAGATATGAGTACCTGCAGTAGACGACAGCATTAGAAACTCCAATCTGTGACATTACTGCCCTTTTAATAACATTGTGTAGTTACAGAGATTGGAGAATAGAGAAAGATGAGCTGGGGATCTCTCAGAGTTTTAATTCTGAAAGCCTTTTGTGTTAGAGCCTTCTGTCAGATGCTATTACAGCTTTATTGCAGAATACTTTTATTGGTGGTTTGAATAATTTTAATAACAGAAATGCTATGGGTCTGTGTTACCTTCTGAACTCTCATTTACACAGCTGAATGAATGGTGAAGAATACTTTGCATCCCTCTGTCCTGACTGGAAACCTGGCTTTGTAGTCTGCAGAGATCAAAGCAAGATATAGAATTGAAGGTGTGTTTGATCCACCATGGCAAGATCTGAGCAATATATAGGAGTTTTAATAATGAGTCACGCAAACAGAGCAATTCAGTGTGCTTTAACTGCCTGTCTTCTGTAGGTTTAGGTAACAGTTCAGTGTAAGTTGTATATGGCAGAGTGCTTTTTTGGTTGCTACTAGAAACATTGTTTCAAGCATGAGTGGGAATTTGACCTGAAAACAGTTCTCTTTTTCAACAAATGAAACTCATTTGCTTTGATAAACAGACAAACTGTAAAATACTGCTCTGCTTCATGAGGAAATTTGAGTAGAACCCACCCTTTTGCTTCTGCAGATAACACAAAGATTACCGTCTGTAGAGAGTCCCAGGCATTAGGAGAGCTCCAGGCTATTGGGCCCTTCCTTCACTCTTTCTTTAAGATCTGTAGACTGAAGTTTCATCTGGAGTTAATCAACAGAGCTCTCATTTATTTCAATGAGGCAAATCTGGTTTCCATTAGTGCAGCTTTGCTGTAGATCATGAAGCTGTACCTGTTAGATCAGCTACCTTCTCTCATCGTGTTTTGGCCAGTGACTGAAAAACACTTTTCTCATTCACACCTGAACTTGGGTTCCAGTTTGCACTGGATTCTTGTTTCTTTACCTCTCTTGCAATCAAAATGCAGATGTGAAATGCATGATAGGCTTGTTTTCTAGAAGATTGAAGCTCTAAGAATGTAATACAAACTCCACAAATCCTGGGGAGGTGAGAGCAGTACTTTTAGTGTGTTCTCAATTTTGAAGACTTTAACTACAAAAATAGAAAAAAAAATATCTTTTGAGGGCTACTAGCTGTAGAAAATGTGACCTATTCACGGATAGCATCACTGTTGCTGTATTTCTCAGTCACTTGACCTTTCCTTTGGTAGAAATGGTACCACTTTTGTTTCTTTTTTGTCCTGCAGCACCTTTGTTACACTCTGACTGCCCTCCTGTCATGTTTATCTTGAGGTGATTTTTATCATGCACCTTCACTACAGGTTTGACTTGTAACTCTGTGGCAATTACACCAGACAAAGACCCAGTCCGTTCCTATAATGCTGACAATGCCAGTCGTGCTGGAGAAGAGTGAATACAGAACTGAGGCTGCATGCTGAATGGCAGCATTGCTGTCACACATTTTTGGGAGCACTTGTCACTCGGGAGCAGAGCTGGGCAGCAGCAGGAGCTGTCAGCCTGGGGCAGGCAGGTCGGAGTGTGAGCATAGCCCTGCTAGGGACAGACAGGCATTGCCTGGCATGCAAGGGCCTGCTGGGTGCCACAGCGCCCTGGCACAGCTGGCTCACTCTTGGATACTGCTGTGAGGTGCTTTTTGCTGTCCTTAAACACCTGCAGCCGTGGAGACTTGACGATAAGGTTGCATTTAAAGCACTCACTTCATCCCCTGTGCTTCTGTTATTCAAAGCTCCTTGCTACTTGTAACAGGGTCATGTACCTGGAAATGTTTTAACCGCTGTGATTTTCAATTTTTTTAGTCCAGAAATAGCTTGTGTCCATCTCAACAGGGGAATCAGTGTGCTTATAAAGCAAAACACAAGTTCTCTGCTGTGGTCTATAAGCAGATTCCTGAACGTCCTCCAAAGTTCTCTCTTTATTCTGCAGGTCAGAATGAGGAACGCTGCTGTGTTAATATCACGGTATCTGCATTGCTTTTAAATTTTTTGATTGAAAAGCTCTACCTACTGTTTTTTCAGCATTAATTGCCTTGTAGTGTCTCGGGCTGAGGTTATAATAATTTCCACTGAGATTACAATCACATGGCAAGTAGCTGTAAACACCTTAGCCTTCCATGTCACTGAACAAGAAAGGAGATTCCAGACAGATAGGATGTAGGGTTCTTTGGGCCTGGTAAGGCAAAATTCTCTATACAGAGAGAATAATGGCAAGTAACTTAAAAAACCTAAAATCATAGAATATTCTGAGTTGGAAGGGACCCACAAGGATCATTGTAGTCCAGCTTCTGTACCCGCACAGGACATCCCCAAGGGTCACATCATGTGTCCAAACGCTCCTTAACTCTGTCAGGCTGGTGCTGTGACACTTCCCTGGGGAGCCTGTTCCAGTGTCCAGCCACCCTCTGGGTGAAAATCCTTTTCCTGATATCCAGCCTAAACCTTCCCTGACACAACTTCAGGCCATTCCCTCAGGTCCTGTCACTGGTCACCATAGAGAAGAGGTCAGTGCCTGCCCCTCTGCTTCTCCTTGTGAGAAAGATGTAGACTGCAGTGAGGTCTCCCCTCAGTTTCCTCTTTTCCACGGCTGAACAAACCAGAAAGTGGTGGAGAACAGAGAACAGGGATTCTTTTACAAAGCTATGGTGGACTATATAAATAAAATTGAGAAGGTGTTGGCAGCAGTTTCTTAATTAGAACTTGCTAAGATTCTTTGGAACAAAATTAAAATATCTTCATCACTAGAGAAATAGATTTTGAGGTTCATCTTTGATGCTGTTGCTACTTAATGCTATTTCATGCAGATAGAGCCAGCAGCATAGCCATGACCAAAATTTCTGCCTGAGCAGCTGGATAAACATTGCATCAGTTAGCACAGATTTCAGAGATGGGTGTAGCCAAACCAATTTTAATCTACCTATGAGTTGCTGTCTAGGCAGATACTAGATACCCTTTGCTATCTGAAGGACACTGGACTTTCCTGAACAATGTAATCCAAACTTTACTAAAGAAGTAAATAATTTAAAACAAAGCTTAATATGCTCTGCAGTTTCACATTACCTCTTTTTCCTGTGACTTCATGTCTTTAAGAAAGTACAATTATGGGGACAATTTGGAGGTTTGACTCACTTATTTTAGAAATAAATTTCCTAGTTTGTTACCCTGTGATCTGGCACGTTTGGAAAAAGGCTAAGTGGGTATCTTGCATGAGCAAATTCTGCTCTCTGACTGTAGTTGTAAGGAACTACCACTCACAAGCAGGGAGGGAAGGCATTTCCCAGCTCCTCAGCCCAGTATGTTGGTATGCTTTGGGTGCTAGTGGATTTCCTGGGAATCTATCTATAGCTGAGTGACAATCTTTCTATTGACATCACTGGATTAGGGATTAGGCTCCTATCACCTAACCCTTTAAAGCTTCTCCTTCTGCTCCAACACAATAACCACATCCCTAAAGCCCCTGAGAGTCACACAGGATTGTCAGCAGCACTCCTGGGCTGTGAAGGCAAAGGCAACTCACAGCAGACGTCAAAATGAGGACATACCTCTATAGAGACTCCTACTCCATTCTCATTCTTTTCAGAAATGCACATTTCCCACTCTCTGCCAACTTCTCTCCTGTCCTGGAGGGCATTACAAGCTGGGAACCAGGAGAAGCATCAATGGAAAGGAATTTTTTATTCTCAGAAGTTCATTTTCTATACACTAAACAGGCCCTGATGATTGATTCATGGTTTACCAGAAAGCAGCCCTTCTCTAACAAGTCTTAGCAAGAGGTGATCTAACCTGCAAGCGCCTGGAGGAGACAGTGTCTGTCGGGTTGTATGAACAGCCTCCAGTTGGCCAAAGACCAGCCAGAGAGCAGGCCAAGGAAACATACTCCCTTTGCTGGTAAAAGAGCTAGGAAGGACTGAAATCCTGTTTTAGGAAAATGAAAAAACAGATAAAGCATGTGAACGTTGATATTTCTGATGATTCTTTGGTGTGTTCTTTGGAACAAGAAGAGGAAATCACATGGGGCAACACAGGAGAAGATAAAAAAAAGGGAGATGAGGTGAAATTGTTCAGAACATGCCCTAAGAAAAGAATGGAGAAAGCTGTAAAGTACATGAGGAGAAAAATGCAGGAATTGGTGACAGAGTAGAGAACAAAAGGAGTTTTGGAGAAAGACAAAACTAACACGAAACATTGACATGAAAAACTCTCAGAGGGACTTACTAATAATTGCCAAAATTTAAGCAACTCCCCAGGCTGTGAGAGAGAGAGAAGGCAAGGTATTCCAGACTCTAGCATAGCTGAGGTAAACGTGTGCTTAAAACTCTGTAAGGTTGTTGGTCAGACTTGCAGTGTGAGGGGAAGGCTTGTTTTCTAGAGAAAAGTCTAGGATCAATGACACCAAAGTCTTGAAACCCAAATCTGTTTCTGGAGTGGAACTTACATAAACCCCCCTGAAATTTTGCTTGAATGACACCAGATAAGTTCATCAACTGGATTGTGTCAGCTCCCAGGATAGCCTCTTACAAGGAACTGGAAAATGGACTACTTGTGCAACAGAAAGATCTGTATTCAGCGGGGCAATGCCTCTTTCTAAATGTGAATACTTGCAAAGTGTAAATTTGTCCTTTTCCCCAATAAGAAGGTCAGGCTGTAACTTCTGCCTTTCTTTAGTAGTCCACATCTTGCCGACAGTCCTTTGAGTTTTGCCACATGGGAAAGCCATTTTGAGTCAGTTAATGATTAGCCTGCCTGTGAACTTTAAATTAAAACCAGCAGCCACAATTAATGGAGCCCACAGTGTCTTCTGCAGGCTGCAAAGAGCAGTAGTGAGAAGAGTGGTGGCTTGTTGAGCCTGCTAAATAGAGATGGCCTGTTGCCAGCTCTCAAAAAGAGGAGATGATGGATGAGAGATGGGGAAGGAGACAATCTCATACAAACAAGACTCCCTTAGGAGCAGCCAGCACAAGTTGCCAGTGTGCATGAAATGCTTGCATGGCATTCCATTTCACTTGAAAACAGGCCATTTCAGCTGCAGGTGAGGTGCTTGCCTTTCCTTATATTCTCATCCGGAAGCAGATTTTTTTTATGGCAGTTGAGTGAAAGCCCCATTTGGGATCAGTGGTATGCATGTTCCCATACCAAAAGCAAATCTGCCTGTTACCAGAGCTTTCTAAAAGGTCTGGGACTGGGCAAAGCTCAGGTTCAGCAGGCCTTGGTAGCAGCAGACAAGGTATTATAGTTCAGTATTTTTCTGTCAATTCTCTGCAGTACTAGTGCAAGGTAAAATGGTTCTCATGCAGAATACCTTGCTTTAAGGGAGACCTGTGGAACTAAAAACCATAAAGGCAGTAAGGACAGCCCAGGATCATGCAAAACCCAAGTCTCCTTGCTCTCTTTCCCAGTCTGACCGCTAAATTCCCCTCTTGCTCCTCTTCTAATGAAACAGCTGGTGAGCTAGGAATAGCTGGAAGGGCATTCCTCAGCTTCACAGGGGTAATGCTTTATACTGATTTACCTAATGCCACTGAAGTCAGCAGTTAAACCAATGTGAGACCAGGTCATAGCCAGAATAAGCACAAATTAAAATACACAAGGGCATGTTCACCTTCATCAGATAAAGGCACAAATAGAAGTAATAATGGTACCTTACTTGGTCAGGTACCTGTAACAGCTTACAAAAATCACTGTCATCACAGAAGCTGAAAAGAAATAGGAGACTTTAAACTATTTATGACAGCTTGTGGTCTGTTATGCTCCTCATTTTTGTTAGTGAAACACAAGGGGTGATCAGACCAAGCAAAAGATCTTCATCCTTAATGATGCATAATGGCGAGTGGCGGCCACCATGTAGCAAGCTCCAGGTACATGTTGGAGTGGCAGGATCATGGACTCAAAGCTGTCAGCACATCAGTTCCAGCCCGAGTTTGTTCCTGTGTCTCGGGTGAGTATGCCAGCGGCAGACGCCAGAGCGCTGCGTGGTGATGTGGGAGCTGTTAGCTGGAGTCACCCTGGTGATAAAAACAAATGGAAGCACTGGCTGCTCCCCCTCCTCCAGAGCACAGAGATGAGACAGGAGCAGGATTACTTGCAGCAGCTGCAGACTGCGACTCCTGTCAGGAGGATAATCACATCTAATGCTCCAGGGCACAAGCAGTCACTGCAGCGATCTCTCCTGTACTAGCACTGTAAACCAGCCAAGGTGTTGCTGTTTAGACAGTCTCAGGAGAGGACCTGTGGCCTGACACTCTGAGGTAGCTACCTCTGTGACCTGTGGAAGTTTTCAGCCCTTTTATGTCCTCCTTCTGAAGAAACTGGTATTGCTTGCTGGGAGAGGTAGGATATAGGACCAGAGAAACTAGTCCTTTGATACAGTTTGGCAAACTTCCTGATTCTAGAAAAGTCTAAGCATTAGAGCCTGAAATAATAACAAACATGGGACACTGTACAGACTATCCAGCTTTTTGGAACATTTTCCTTTAATGGTGTGATGTATTTATATAGTATGAACATTTTTGAAAGAGAACAAGGCTACTTTATGACAAGTGAATAATGCATGGAAGCACCTTTTCCTCACAATCAGGGCAGAATCCTATTGATCATTTCTCATCTAAGGACTCTGGGAGCTCATGGCTCTGAGCTCTAGTGGGAGTACTATGTAGTTATGAGCTTTTGGTGGTTTTCATTGTCACTAAAGGCCCTAGACCCCAATGTGGAAGTTTAAATCAAAAGCATGATTTTCTCCATTTTGTGTCTGTCTTCGTGTCTGTGTCCCAACAGTGAGGATTTGCTCAGGCCCTGCAGAATCAGACTGTTTAATCCCTCACCCTCATGTTAACTTTTGACGCCATGTCCTGATTGGGCTGCTGCCAGGAGTAGCCTTTCTGTAATCCCGGCTGCAATCATTATTTGTGCTGCCCCTTCTCCCCAGGGGCTAATGGAAGGGAGCAACAAGGCACGTAAGTGCACTGTGTGAAGAAACAGATGCTGTTTTGCTCCTGTTCAGCTCCCTAGTGCCTGTTTTGGATTCCATTGTGTTTAAATACAAGAGGCAATAACTTTGTTCCATGCATTGTCCTGCTGAAGGGACAACATGAAGGGATTGGCTGGGTGGGGACTTAATTCCATCTTTTTCTAAGCTGATTGATGCAATTTCTTCTGTCTTCTATGTGCTGGGCAACTCCCCAGCAGTAGAAACCTCTCACTGAGAAGTAATAACAGTTTAAACCTCGGTATGCTTCTGCTTCCATCTCAGCCCAGCCTCAGTCCCCTTGGCACTGATGGTAGTGCTGAAGGAGTGCTCCTGCAGCAAAGCTCACAGTTGGACTTCAACTTGTAGAAGGTGGTGCAGCCTCTGCTGCATGCAGCAACACAACTGCTAAATAATGGTTAAAGCTCTGCCTGGCCTTGTAGCTGATCCTCCTGTCAGTGCTGCCCAGGCAGGGGTGAGCTCTGCTGTTGTCATTGCAGCAGCAGGAGCAGCAAAGCTACCCAGGTGTACTTGGTTTGTGTGGCAAGGTTTTGGTAGTGGTGGGGGGCTACAGCAGTGGCTCCTGTGAGAAGCTGCCAGAAGCTTCCCCCATGTCCAAGAGAGATAGACGGCTCCAAGATGGACCCACCACTGACCAAGGCTGAGCCCATCAGTGCAGCTGTGCCCTGCAGCCCTTGGAGGTCCATGGTGGAGCAGAGATCCACCTGCAGCCCATGGGGGATGCCAGAGCAGCTGGATTCCTGAATGAGGCTGTGACCCCATGGGAAGCTTATGTTGGAGGAGGTTCCAGGTAGGACCTGTGAACCCATAAGAGAGGAGCCCATGTTGGAGCAGGTTTGCTGGCAGGTCTTGTGACCCCATGGGGCACCCATGCTGGAGCAGCCTTTTCCTGAAGGGCTGCATCCCCTGTGAGCGACCCAGGCTGGAGCAGTTCATGAAGAACTGCATCCCATGGGAAGGACTCATATTGGAGAAATTCATGGAGGACTGTCTCCTGTGGGAGGGTCCCCACACTGGAGCAGGGCAAGAATGTGAGGAGTCCTGCCCCAGAGGAGGAAGCAGCTGCAGAAACAATGTGTGGTGAACTGACCACAAGCCCCCTGCCCCATTCCCCCATGCTGCTGGGTGGGAGGAGGTAGAGAACTCGGGAATAAAGCAGAGCCCAGGAAGAAGGAAAGAATGGGGGGGAAGTTGTTTTAAGACTTGGTTTTATTTCTCATTATCTCATTGTGATTTGATTACTAATAAACTAATATACCGAGGTTGACTCTGTTTTGCCCATGACAGTAATTGCTGAGTGATCTCTCTCTGTCCTTATCTCGAACTATGAGCCTTGCCATACATTTTCTCTCTCCTGTCTGGCTGGGGAGGGGAGTGATCGAGCAGCTTTGGTGGGCACCAGCTTCAACCCACTGCATCAGGTTACTTATCCGGCCTCCTCCCTAAGGATCTCCTGGCTAGAATGTGACTCCCAGCAATCATTTGACTCCATGCACCGAGTTTTTACAGGTAGTGTTGCTGCAAGGTCGTGCCCTCCCATAAGGGTTCAGCCAGGCAAACCTGAGACCCATGTGTGGGCAGGAGAATGCTTCCCCAGTCTAGCCTGGAGGGAGCAAGGTATCCTTGTAACCTGACTTAAGATGTAAGGACTGTGACTCATTTTAATTACATGGTGAGTGGAAGTTAAGGGAGACGGTGCCTCTTCACCCTTTGTCTTTCCCTCTGCGCAAGCTGGCTGAATGAGATTTCTCAAGGCGTCCAGCAACAATTGTTTCCAAGTGGTTATCCAGGGGCAATTTTAACAGACTGGAGGGGTATGGGGGGTGAAATGTTCTCAGCTGAGCTGTTTTGATGATGGCACTGTTCTTTTTCTCTCCATCTCTACCCTTAACCCACTCCCAGCGAAGAAACACCAAGCACTATGTCATTGGCATCCTGGTTCAAGTGGAATGACCCCCCAAACCGCATTTCCCAGAGGAACCCCACAGAAATGGTGGTTGAAACGCTCATGATGGAGCTGAGCTGGCAGATCAAACAGGCAGAGAAGCAGCAGCGAGAGCGGGAGAATGAATACCGCAAGATCAAGACTGGAGTGGACTACGGCTGGCTGGTCAGCTATCCAAAGCAGAGCTATGACATCAGCCCTGGAGAACGGCTGCAGCTGGAGGATATGTGCACCAAAATCCATCCTTCCTACTGTGGGCCTGTCATACTCAGGTACAGTAAAAGATGGGATGATACTGACCTTTCCTTTCCCCCTTTCCTCTTTATGGTATGTGAGGAGAGAAAGAATGTTGCTAGGACCAACAGAACCAAAACTTTGCATCCTGTATCGTAAGTCATGTTGGGATAGTGTCTTTGTGAAAGAAGAGAAATCTAATGTTTTAAGTCAGTTTAACATGACATCCCTTCTTCCAAGAATTTACTAAATGCCACTTCCCTCTGACATTGGCTTGAGTACTTTATGCTCCTGAATAGCCAGAGCAGCTTTACCTTGCCATATGAACAGTTACCATTTCAGTATTGTGATGGCTTTCTTTTTGCTTCAGACTTTAGAATCTTAGAGAAACTGAGGTTTAAAGGGATCTCTAGAGGTATGTACTTCCACCTCTTACTTGGAGTAGGGCCACCTTCAAAATTAGATCAGGTTGCTTAGGGCTTTGTCCTGTCCATTGCTGAATATCTCTGAGTGTGGAGGTTCCACAGCCTCTGAACAACCTCCTTTGGTGTTCACCCCCTCTCACTGGAGCCTTCATTCCTTTATTTAAGCTGTCCAGCTGGTCTACTTGTGCCCGGTGTCCAAACTAGCCAAAAGGTGCTATTATTTTTTCAGCCTGTGAGCCAGGTATTCCCAGAGAATGCCTCCTTTCCCTACCCTCCCTCTTTGCCCTTGACATAGAGTCATGGGATGCAGTTGGTGCTTCTGACCCCTGCAATGTAGATGTAGAAGCAGCATCTCAGACTTGTTGTTGAGCCTTTCAAGTGCTAGATTTAGGATTGCTACTTGCCAGCTGAGTGACCTTCTGTGAAAATGCTTTTAGAAATTGTTCTAAGACTGCCGTAGCATCCAAACTGGAAGGGAGGGGCGTGGCTCTTATCCTTTTGGGGTGGCTGTTCTAAGCGAAACCCTTGCACTTGACACAGTGCAAGTGAGGAACAGCGACTCTGAAGCCCACCTTACCCAAAGCAAAGTTGTGAAATGGGCCTTTGTAATCAACTTCCCCTGTTCCAATACATCCTTCAGCTGGGATTAGAGCAAAGACAGTCCTTGCAGAACATATACAAGAGGGCTCTCATGACCCTGCAGTCCCTCACTGCATATGCTGGCACCTGCTTTCCCTTGAACAAATGAATCTATGGCTCCTGAACTGCAGCTGTAGAAGTGCTGGAAATAGTTGGTCCTCTGTCTTACAGTGGGTATAGCCAGGAAAGAATGCCAAAGTTACCTCTCTAGCCCCCATCTTCCCTGGGGCTGAACCTTAGAAGCAAGCTGGCACAGCGCCTTGGCTCTTGCAAACGTTGCCATGGTGGCAGAACCAGAGATTTGGGATCATTCAGTGACCAAGACCTCTCCAGTGAAAATTTGCTGGGAACAGCACCTGCCTTGTATTTGTATAACTCCAAGCTATGCTGTAAACAAGCCACTTCAAACCTTTTGGGATTCAGAGCTATCTTTACCATCCCCAGGGCCACTGAGCAAGGCCTGTCTGGCAAACAGGTTATTTCCATGACAGCAGGCTTTGGTTGCTGGAGCTGGGAGGCCCCAAGGTTCATCCTCTTCAGGAGAGTATTAAGCTGAGTCATATACAGCTTGCTGGTCTGCTTTTTTGTTCTTTGTTTCTTTTTTCTTTCTTTTTTTTTTTT
>VZRN01004772.1:404788-425234 GCA_013397935.1 Dasyornis broadbenti | reverse complement strand
TTTTTTTTTTTTTTTGGAATTGAGACAGATCATGCAAGATGCGTGATTTCAGTGCAGCTTGTATTGGTTATTCACTATTGTTCAGGATTGAGCATACTGCTGGCAGTAGATAAATGTACCCAACAATGTTGGTGGACTCTGGGCTTGATTGAAAAAGGCTAAAACCATCCTCTTAAAACTCCTCTTACAAATTGCTGTTGTAGGGTGCTGTCATAAATTGCATTGCACCATGATTCAAGAAATGGCACATTTTACAGCGCTTGCATGGTTAGCAGAGCCACACTAAAAAAAATGAGGATTTCATAACCTTTGTTGGTTCAATTCTGTGATTGAGAAGGGACTATCATAGCCACAAAATGGTGGAACTGGATTGGGTCAAAGTGTGGCTGATCTGGTATGCAATCTGTATGGGACAGAGTGTCCAGGGGCACCAGTGTAAGGAAAAGAGCAAAGGACAAGGAAGCAAATCCAACAACAGGGACAATTGCACCACCTCATATTAGCATCCAACTTCCTGTGCCTTGTAACTGGGAGACTTCTGAAACCAAAAGTGGGCCTTCTGTCTATAATTGGCTTTTCCTTTTAGTTGTTTAGGTTGTGGAGGCTTTCCTCTTTTTGAACACATGTAAAATTTTAGCATTTTTGGCACCCCATGGCAGAGTTCCACTCCTGAACTACCACTCTGTTATAAAAAACTGTGTGTTGCTTGTCTTAAACGAATATGTCCTAGTTTTATTCAATAATCCTTTCATCTTGTGTTGGAAATGTTAAGAGTTGACCCCTCTTCTTTTCTACCTTCTAACTGAGAGCTCCGTGATCCCATGGAATTTTCACTGCTGACAAGAATACAGAGAAAAAAGAATGGGGCTTGTCATGTTAGGAGGTGAAAATGTACAGCAGAAAGAAAGAAAGAGCATGCAGTTTTTAACTGAAAGACAGCCAAAATTGGATAAATTCCCTTCTCAGGAAGTGAGATAAGATTGAGATTTTAGTAACTTCCCCAAAATTCCACAAGATGAGCTTAATAGGAATGCAATGAAACCTCCACATTTCCAATGAAGTACTTTAATAACAAGATCATTGCACTGCTGATGTTTCCTCTTGAGTACTCTGTGACTTCCTAACATGTAGCAGCCTTCAGAAAAATCTTCCACCGAAGAATAGTCTGCAAGCTTGCATTCGGAAATTCAAATGCAGAGCGTGTACCCTACTGAAGTCCTTGGTTTTGACTGAAATAGTAAGCTTGATCCTTTCCCTTCCCTTTTAGACATTTGAAGAGATGAGGTCCTTTTTGAAGTCTTTTTTGCACTTGACAAGCACGTAATTCTTAAATAACACAAGTAGCAAGCATCTTGCAAGACTGCAGAGTTTATTTTGTTTGTGTCATGCAAGGTCTCCTTCTTTGTGAGACTCCGAGTTCAGAGTCAAAGCCAGAAAAAACCATTTTTATAGGAGTTGTCAGAGATGCCACTTCATTCTCTAAAGGTCTAAATGATTATCCAAATTGTCCTTTTCTGTGGCTACAGTCTCATCCACTGAGAGGCAAAGTTTCTCTAAATTTGTTTCTTTAGCTGTGGAATAGGCTGGAAAGGAGCACTTCACAAATGAGAGATTTTTTTCCACATCCAGATTGCCTATTTTGTATTTTGGGTCAAGGGAAACTTCTCTTTGATTCCCTTGGAATTCTGGAAGACTTCAAATACACTGCAAATAGCATCAGATATCTGGAGACTCTGATTCACCTCATGCAAAGAAAGCTATTGCATTCAGGAGTAACCTAGCTTTAGGTTACTGGGTTAGAGATTGCTGACTATTTAAAATTAAATCCTGGAGCCAACTGAAGGAAATGAAAGTGATTTTGGTGAGGCCTTTAGAACCTAACTGCCATGGTTAAACTGAACAAATAGAATAGTAGGTTCCCAATACAAAATGCTAGATTTTCCCCATCTTTACTCAGAGCTTTAGCCCTAGCCAGAGCTAGTTAAAGTCTGTTTAATTTCTTTCAGTTTCAGCAAAAGCGAAACAGTTGGTTTCTGTCCTCCTCTGCCCAGAGGGAAACCAAAAAACCTCTAGTATGGAAACGTAAATCTGCATTTTGGTGATCTGACTTGTCAATATCACAGGCTAAGGACTGTAATTTTCTAAGGCTTGTGTATAGCTGAAGTGGCCTTGCTAGCAAGCTTGAATGTAAGACAAATGACTAAAATCAGAAATGGATTTATTTACAATTATGAGCTTAAGTTTGAGGTGATGCGACATGAGTGTTGCAATTAGTGTGAATGCTGTAATTCTTTGGGAGTCAAGGAGCCTTCTCTAGCAAAGCTGGTCATACCCTACAACCAGAATTACGGCTCAAAATACAGATCCATGAGTCAGTAGCTAATTATCAGCACTAAGCGACCCCATGTTTTCTTTGAATGACTAAATCTACTTAGAGCTCCCCGTTCAGGCAGGCACTCAGGAATACCCTGAACTATAAGCATATTGTTTAAGTCCATGGACTTGCATTGGATTTAACAGGTCTTTAAAGTTCAGGCTGTACTTAGGGAACCTACTGTACAGGGGACCTACAGAATAACATAGGCAGCTGACAGCGCTTTAAAAAAGCAGTGCCAGTATGAGCCAAGCACAGCCAGATTCTTAAAATCTAACAGCCTTATAAAGAAATGGAAGGGTCACAATTCAAAGAACAAATTTGTTTGAACTGTGGTTAAAACACTGTCTGGACTGGGAAATGTGTTCATCCCTGTATATGTCTATATGCCCTCCCCAGGCCTCTGTGCTGGTTCACGGGGAGTTTTGTTGACAGTCACATCTCAGACTGTGTGACTTGCACGATGCATTACAGGATAGCTACCAGCAGTATCGTGGCTTAAGCCACAGAAAAGGTAGATAGGTCTGTTTTTATGATGAGTAAGGAAACCCTGTTGAGCTGTTTCTGGACATGGTTGTGCAGTTGCCTCATTTGAAACTATCCCATGCAAAGGTGTTAAGGGTGTTAAACTGTGCTAGAAGACAGGTGAGCCTTGTGCAATTTTTTATTGATCTTAATTCCACTGAGCAGCTTTATGTGAAGTTTATTTCCCAAGATACAAGCTCATATTCCTTGACTCCAGTGCTTTTCTGTTTTTATATACTGGGTGTTTTGTGCAGAGAGCAGCTGGATCATGCAGCACATCAGCTGGCATTCACTGATGGCTGGGCAAGATGGCTTTGGTTATGCATAGGTGCCTGCAGCAAAAATCATCTTTTTCTAATACTCAGACTGGTCTAGCTGGAGCTCAGCCCTGATAACCTGTCCATCTTATCTGTTGAGAAATATTTGTGGTGTGCACACCTTTTAGACTTCCAACATGAGCTGTCCCTTACACAAACATGCTGATAGTGAAGTTAGTTCATCCAGTCAGGGGAGAGAAAAGAGTCCCCTTTCCCTTCTCCACCAGAACGAGAGTAGCTTTTCATTGTGTGACTGGCAGACAATCTTTCGGATCACTTTCTCTTTGTTTCTTAGACCTACTCAAATCCATATGAAGTAGTTCTGGTGTTGGTCCTGAAAAGTTAGATTTAAATCTTAACAGTGGAGTTCACAAAACTAAGCGAAGAAGAGTGCAAAGAGGCAGATAGCTGTGAAGGTGGAAAGTTACCCTGATTTCAGAAAACTATTTCAGCTGGATTGGCTGGGAGTGTTATCAGCAACACAGGGCATTAGCATTAGAGCTCTCTACTCAGGGGGTTATTTGCTGTCATATCATCCCTTTTCCCTCTGTTCCCAGAGCCAGGCACTGGTCCAGCAATAGCCTGATACATGCTGCTACCTGCTCTGGAGCCACAATCCAGCATTATGACTGAAAGTGGAGACGGTGATGACGCCTTTTGGGTGCACAATTGCCAATACAAAATAGGAGGATGTACTGACATATATATATAATATGATAGCACCTCTATTTAAAATACACATAGAGATAAAATAACCGAATACACATAGAGATAAAATAACGGAATCACTATTTTAGTTCACCTCTGCAATAGGAATCCTTTGAAGCTGCTTTCCCTGGTATAATAAGAAGAATGTTGTGAAGACTTGGGTTTCTATGGACTCGTCTGTCTATGCTTCAAATAGGATAAAGGGAGAACTGTATTTATTGCGAAAACTGTACTTTGGGCACTTTGATAATGCAACTGAAATGCCTCCTCAGAAGGCAGAAAGGAAGTTTGTAATGTCCAGCAAATCCCTGTTCCTGCTGTTGTCTGCTAACCCTCGGCAAGAGATAGTCTCTTGCCCTTCCAAGCTCTGCACAATTCAGTTTAGCATCACTGTGTCAGTATTTAAGTACCAGCATGGACTACAGCACCTCAGAGGCTTTGTGCATCCAAATGTTCAAAGTTTGGAGATATTTGATGAAGGGGCAGTGGAGGGAGACTAAGAATTTATCCAAAGCAACAGAAACAGTTGAGGAACATTTTAGTGAATTTGGTAGATTTTGTGTCAAACTGCACTGGCTTGACACTGGAAGGGACTGGTGCTTCTGCTGACACGGAGTTCTGTCAGCAAGCAACACTGGTGTCTCCACAACTGTACACATAGCTGCCAGTACTTGCTGGGAGAGAAATATCTGGAATACAGCGGGATGTCAAGATGTGTGTCCAATTTCAGGCCTCCACAAAAGGAATCAAAATACATAAATGTACAAACAGTCTTTTTGGCTTCTCTCTGACTTGCCTTCTGTCCTTATTATCTTGTGTATCTTTTGGCACACCATTAAGCAGTGCACTTCCGTATGTGCTAAACTCCTTCTTACATTCCTAGGGCTTATCAAAAAACCAAGAGGCAAAATCTTATTCCATCAGCTTCTGCTGTATTAGGCTTATTTAAATACAGTCCTACTGTTTTCCATCCTTATTAAGTTCTGTTGGAGAAAAAATATTAAAATGCTTACTTTATACACTTTAGCTTCTCTGAAGTACAAATACCTGGATTTTAGTGAAGTACTAATTTATCTCTGTGTCTGCTTGCAGGTATAATTGTTATGTTAAAAACTGATTAGTTGTTAGAAGAGTAGCCATATTACCATCTGTCACAAATACATACTATTACAGCACAATTAAAATATCAATGTGACCAATTAAAATATCAGTGTGTGAGCCTTGGGAGTGGATCCCAGACTGGGATCTGCAGACCGGGGACAATTCACCCAACAAGGTGTCAGGAATGGCTTAGTCTCTTCATTGCCCAGCCAGTGGCCCATTCAGTGGCTTCAAGAAAACTATTCTGCTCTGCATCTTACTTCCTCACCTCCAAAATAAACAGTGGTGCTTCTTCACTGCCTTGGTATTAAGCTAGCCTAATAAATTTTTAAAAACTCCATTTTGAGCTCTTTGCTGAGAAGGCACTGAAGTAATTCAGAGTTATCTAATTAGATACAGCATTGTGCTGCCAACCAAAATGTTTTCAGCTGAGCCAGTCCACTATCTTACAGAAATCCACAGGAAGATGAAATACCATTTTGCTGAAAGTTAAATATTGAAAGACTACCAAACAAAGTGACTGGATTTTCCTTTGTCTAGAGGCCATTGGGTAATGCTATGGGGAACAAGAACTGTAAACAGGAGAAGTCTAGTGGGGCTTTTCCTAGTCTACCCTCAGCTTCTGGTAAGCTGCAGTTCAGCGTCTACCTCGAGCAAGGATGTGCATTTGGACTATAATGTTTAATCAGCAGTGATGGGGACACTTTCCACAAACTTGTCCAATAATTTTGTTTCGTAAGCTATTGATAGCACTGAGTTCTGGTTCAATAGGTGGTGTGTGAAAAGACCACTTCCTTCTGTCTCAAACTTGCCTTCTAGCTTTGTTTGGTTCTCCCTATTTTTTCTTGTGCTTATAAGAAATAGTGATTCATTGTTTCCTTACATTCCCGGGCTTGCTTGTTGTTTTAGAGACCTTGGGCATATCTTCACGGCCCCTCCTTGTTGTTGTTCCCTTCAGCCCAGAGAGCCCCATTTAGCAGGAAAGTGCAAGTTCCAAGCCTAGCGTGGTGATTTGGCAGCAATCCGTAATCTGATGTTTTTAATCAAAGCTGTGCCTTGACTGTGCTTCCAGGTTCCGGCAAGTCGTTGCTGAGTATGAACCAGAAGCGCAGGAAGTATCCCGGCTCTTCCGCTCCGTCCTGCAGGAAGCTGCTGAGAAGATCAAAGAGGAGGAAGAGGCCAAGAAGCTTGCAAGGCAATGGAACACAAAGAACAGAACCAGCCTCTCCTTAACAACATTTAAATCTCGGTCCAGGATTTCCCCATTCATCAGTGACATCAAGACCATCTCTGAGGATGTGGAACGGGGCACCCAGCCCACCAGGAGGGTTTGGAGCATGCCAGAATTTCGGAACACCAAGGATTTCTGACTCTATACTCATTAAGGTTTTTAGACATTGATCCTTCAAAATCCCAGTTACCCCTTTTTTAACTCTACTGTTTCTTCTTTTTCCATCTCTCTCTTCCTGCCTGTCTTTGTCTTGGAAGCTGAGTCCACAAGTAACCGCTGCTGATGCCTGCAGTCTGTGACACCATTTATTACCAAACACGGTAGCCTTTCCTTTAACTTAGTAGCTATTCAGTAACCTTAAGGGCAAGGCTCACTTACTATTTCATTTTTATTTCTGCTTTCTTGTGGAAAATGAATTAGTTTTGCTATGTCTGTCTTCTCCCTTTCCCCTCCAGCCTGGATGTAGTTATCTATAAAAACTTTTGGCTCAAGCTACTGAGAGTTGCTGGCTGGACCAATCTTGCTGAAAGCAAGACAGCCACTTAAATGAGTGAGGCTTGCAGGATCAGGCTTGTGAGTTAAAGCTAGTATCTGATTTGGAACTGAACTTCCTTTTCCAACTAATAGCCTTCCTCAGTGCTACAACAAACTTCACAGGTAACCTCAGCACTGCTCTTGATCTGCTTTTTGCTGACAGTTCACAACCCAACCCGAGCAGAAACAGACCCAAGCTTTTTGAGATTAAAGACCAATACTGTTCCACAACAACTAGTTTATGCATGTTCAGGTTTCTTGGGTATTTTCTCTTTTGTGCAGGCAGAAACCCCCTGAACCTTGCACCTGCAGAGTAGGTAGAAATTTATCAACCTGCTGTGTAGATACACAGGTGGATACCTCAGTGCTGCGTCAAGTGCTGTTCTGGGGCCTCAGTGCTCTGTGTTGCTGAGATACGTGCTTCACCCCACACCTCAGAAATAAATCACTGGCCTGAAATTAATGTTTATGGCCAAGCCTGAAAGTCTGCTGAAGTAGAGTGCCCATGTACAGAGCAGGGTGAAGGGACTCAGCATTCATCTCCAGGGCTCTTTGTACAGTGGCAACAGTTGAGATCATTTGAACTGCTTGCTGCAGCGAGTGACTGAAGGGCTCTGGCAGATGGGAGGTTCTTCTGAGACCTTGAAGAGACAGGAAAATGCCACTAAGACTACTAAGGCCCTAACTCAGCATCTGTAGGGACAGCTCTCACCAGCAAAGGAAAACAGTAGGGCACACTGTGAAAGTCAAGTGTCCTGCAGAGAACCCAAAGGCTAGGATGCTTAGTGGCGACCAACGGGAGATGGGGAATGAAGAGAGGGATTTGCCTGTATGACTGGCTTTTGGGGAACCATCCCAGTGGGGTATAGCCTCCTGGAGGACCCTGTAGCTTTGTTGTTCTTTTGTCCATTTCCAGCTATTTTTCCCTGGGGATCTTTGCAACAGCATGTGGGTTCTACAGCCAAGATTAAATCCCTTTGAAGCTGTGCCAACTCTGGGAAGAATTCCAGTACATGAAATCTATCCTAGACTAGAAATGTGCAGTTTCTTCCAGAGATGGAGGAAGGCAGTATAAAACAAAGATCAAGATCAAACCCCTAAGAGCTGAGACTGTGGAATTCTGGCTCTTCCTTTCTCCCCTCTCAGCTATGTGACATCGAAGACAAGGCTTTCTTACTAGCACCAGGCTGTAGTTTCTATCCCTTGGTAAACGCTGCTGCCAGCAACCCTCCTAGGGACAGAAAGCAGCTCACTTTTAATCAAAAAGTCAGGGCTTCCAAATACAGCATCCAGTTTGGGACAGGCTATTTCAACTCTAGGTTACTGATGGAGAGTGTAAAGCCTCCTGACAATCAGCTTAGTGATTTTCAGCCGTATGTCCTTGTGAAGTAATGTGATTGCGTATATGAAGTAAAAACAAAGGCTTGACATACTTAGCATAGCCTTAGCTGTCTAGAAGATGTAGGATCTCTAGCAAGGGGTCACCACAATTTGCAGAAAAAAATTCTTGTTTGGAAGAGTCAGCCATACTTTTTTTTCTATATTTGCAAGCCACTGTACGGTACTGAAGGCTGAGACAAGTTCATGAATTTCATGCTGCAGCTCTGTATTCATTTTATGTGCACTTATGTTTTATTTGACACCTTTAGTATTGACTGTATTGACGCGATGTTCGATGGACTGCTGGGAGACACAGGACATTCTGACACATTGACACAAAGCTCTTTGTTACAGTACAGTGTCAGTAGTGTGCTCACCCTTTCTTAAGGAGAATCAGCAGTAAATAACTTCCCTACAGCAATGTACTAACCCAAGGAAATCACTGGAGGGTGTTCACACTATCACAGCAGCCTGTGATCATGCTGTGCCCTTCATTAACAACTTCCAGCTTGCAGACACCATTCTCATGCAACAGCCAGCAAAGGAGACAGATTTGACCTTTGGTCAAAGCCCTGCATGTTATGGAGGCTAGGCTGTCACAGTGCTTGTGACAGCTGTTTTGCCTCACCTATCATTTCTAATTCCACAATAAAATGTAATCCAAACTCTTAAATAGTATCACTATCCCTGTACTTCTGCAGGTTACACTGGGCTTACAGTAGGAGCTGATGAAAAAGGGATATTCAGATACCAAGCTATGAGAGTTCTATTCTTACTCCATACTATCTAGTACTCTTACAGGGGTAGAAGTAGTACCATGTTTGCTTATAGCTAGCTGCTTGGAGAATGACTGTGAGCTTCTGCATTGTGCATACAGCAGCAGGTACAGAAACAGAGCTGGGAGGTGATCAAGATCCATGACTGCTGCCCTGGGCTTGTGGTGCTCATTTTTTCTTGGAAATGCTGTAGACTGAACCATAAATGATCCTTTGGTCACAGCATGCAGCAAAAACTACTCACTCATGTTTGCCTTGTCCTAATTCCACCTTTGGTGTGACTAAATCAGTGTCAGTTCAAATGAGGAGCATGAAACTCCTGACTGTCCCCACCCACTGTGCTGTGGTCCATGGCTCTGGGCACACACAGCAGGCAAACCAAATTGCTTCTGGCTAAAGCCAACCCAAATGATCCATTGCAGGTGGCTCACAGACCATAAATCTTGACTAATGGTGATCTGAAATAAACTCTCATGAAACTTGCTCTGTGAAGATCAGGTCCTCACTGGTAACTGTCTGACTCTGCAACTCTGCTCCTTCTGGGCTGCACTACCTGCTTGTGTACAGAAACAAATAAAAAAAAAAACCCCAACTTTTCTACATGGCATTGATGAGACCCTCTGATCTGTTTTTAGCACCTCCTGAGAGCTAGTCCCACATCTTAATTCTTTAAGGAGAACACTAACTAACAGCACATCATCACTAACAAACAGATGTGAACTGAACAAGAATCGTTCGAAATCCTCAAACAGTCTCTCAGAACTGAGTGAGGATTTTGGTATCACGTCAGAGCATTGCTGTTGCCCTGTTGCTGACAGTGTTGTGCAGTCCAAAGGACACTGTCACACCCAGGACAAAGCAGTTCTAGACTTGCTATACCTTTTAATAAGTAATGACAACAGCTCAGCTGCACTGCTCAGCTTCCAGAGGCTAACACTCCTTCCAGGCACTACTCTCCTGAGGGAGGCAGTGCAGCCCTGCTCCTGTGGCTGCTAAAGATGAGCCTGGTCCACAGGCTATGTCAGCCAGAAAGGATGTGCAGGCAGGAGGTCAGGTTCCTCACCCACATCAGCACAGAGTTCAGGCAGCTGTCATGCCATGGGGAATTGGAGCAAGCTCTGAGGGAAATACCTGTCTGCTGACATTGCACTATTTATACATTTCATCATGGAACCTTGGAGAATTAAAGCAAAGCTGTGGAATATAAACCAATTTATTTGTACTTGTTGTCTTTAATTAAAGATCTCCTGAAATATAATCTGTCCATATCTAGCCCAACACAACAGCTGTTCCACTGCCCTACTGTGTGTATCAAAGGAGGAAGGCAAGAAAGGTTAAGGCACTTGATCTAAGCAAAAAAACCTCCATCCTCTCTCTACAAGCTACAGATGCCCACCTTCTATCTTTCTACCTCTACAGTCAGATCTCAAGATATAAGGAGATAAATAATCAGGATTAAGCAATTGCAAAGGTCTGAAATTCTCTGAAGCTACATGGTTTGCAGATTCAAACTTGAAGTCTTCATCAACGTACTTCTAAGCACGTCTTACATTAACCAGTATTACCACAAAATGAGATGATATAAGAGACAAAAATGGTTGTTTTGTCTCCAGATCCTTTTGAGTCACTCTGTTGATTCCATACCTGATCCTGTGTACTGGAACACTTTAATATCAGCAGATGGCCCCAGATGGCTCAGGACTTCCTGTGCTAAGCCTTTTTTTTCCCCCCAAATGAAGTATTACTGAAGTATGAATTGCGTTGCTTAGCACATTCTGCACATCAGACAGAGGAGTGGCTCCAAAAGGGGACTGTGTGGGTACAGGGGGTTAGTAAACCACAGTGGTCTAGATGCAGCCTATAGCACAGGGCTTAAGCTACTCCTTGCCAGAAGCCGTGGACAAGCAAATCTGTGCTGTTGCTTACACTACTTCCCCCAGACATTGCTATAGGCCTCTCCCAGAAGGAAAACTACACACGGCTTGACTGGATGGCCACTCTGATATCCCTGTGTTCTGCTAAAGGACACGGTACTGTAGTTTTGCCCAAAAAGCATTCTGAGAAGCACTAGACTGCATCAGCCACAGGCTTTTTGGTTGTGCCCTGAAATAGAGAAAGGGTTATTAGGCCTCTCTCGGTTCCACCCACCTGTGCCAGGCAGAGACATCATAATTTCTGTGCCTGCCCTTCCCTGGTACTGCTGTCCATGTGTGGGCTGTCAGCACAAGGGACCTCTTGTTTCCTCTGCATGGTCAGACAAGCCACGTCTCAAGCTGGCTTACATCAGAAAGATGCTCTGCTGGCCCTGAACACTGGGTCTTGGGCCCAGCTCACCCAAGGACTACCATATTTTCTGTGCACTTGCTACACAAAGATATTCTCAGACTAAAGGAAAATCCTTACAGGGTGAGATCTTAAAAAACATGACACAAAGGTGAGGAAGAGGCCTACAAGAAACACACTGAATCACGTGGTGATTTACAATTATCTGTATACACTGTCACTATACACTCCATAAAATTATAAAATGTTAGGGTCCTGGCTAGGATTATCCACAGATTATAGCATCTCACCTTTGTATTTTAGTCACAGCCACATGTTGCCTTTACCAAATAAATGTAATCTGACCCAGGAGCAGACACACCAAAGACACACCTTTTTTCACCAAAGGGAAAGAGCTTCTGTGTTTTTGACATCAGGGTATCTGTCTCAGAATGTAATTACTATTACATCTGTTTAATGTTCACAGGGCTGTATCCTCAGAGGCCTCTATCAGGTCACAGTCCATGTGCAGTACTTTTCCCAACCTTATTCTCTTCAGCGTCAGGTTGTCTAAAGCAACAGACTGCACTTAGTTTGGTCTGAAGACGATTTAAATAACCAGATGTGTTATGAAGCAGTGACACTGAAATACTCCTTATGTTGGTGAGTTTTCTTTCTATATTCTGGCACTGGTATTTAGGAGATGGAGAAGAGCAGAGTGCAGTTTCTCAGGAACTCAGCAGCCCCAGGTAGGGTGGTGCACCTTCCAGGTCCCTACTGGCTCTCAGCAACTTGCTCGTGTTGTGCTCATCTACTGAGAAGTTAAAGGCTTCCTTCTGCCTTTGGCACACAGGCACCAGCAGAAGAGACTGTTGTCTGTCCTCAGCACAGCCAAGGCAAGAAAGGAACAGAGACTGGATTACATTCATAGGACAGCAGTAACACATGTTCCCCATAAACAACCATAGTTAGGTATTTGCAGGCTAATTATAGGGTTTCAGAATAAGAAAGTGCAAAGCCAATGTCCAAAGGTAAAAAAAAAAAAAAAAAGAAATCGATTTCTGTGACATTCTAAAAGGACAGCAATGCCACCTACCGGTAGATATTCCAGCATCCACCAACCAGGGAACAGGCAGCAGCTTCCTAACAAGGAAGGTTCCTAACCCGCCCTGACAAATGCAGATTCCTCATTTTCACACCACTGTTCTGTCACCAGACAGCAGGTCATGAATGGAGAGCAAAGCGAACACAAGTGGTGTTAGCCATGGTGCTCAGTGCCTGACTGGAAGATGGCAGCAGTGGCCAGCATGCTGGCACGGGGACAGCTGCCATCATAAACCTGTGTCTCTCAGACTGGGGAGCACTGATGTTCTTCATGCTGCTTCAAAGGGCTCTCAAGAGGCTTCCTTAGAGCCCTCAGCACCATGTCCTGCTCCTCCCTCAGACAACACTAGGAGAATCACACCCCTGAATCCTAATTTAAGACTGAAATTGAACAGGCAGGGGAAAAAATACCTGTTGTCAACAGGCAAACAAATCACAATTTCTGCACTGGACAGTAGTTCTGATGATTATTTTGCCCAGAGATGGAACTAGGTAGCTGGGTGCTTGCCAATAATTTTAAGATGCCACTCCTTGAAAACTCATCACCCTACAGCTTCAAATATAACCAAGTACCAAACTGGAGGATTCCCAGGTGTGCCCAGGACCTCATTCTTTCAGGAAAACCCACTACAACCTAAAATCCAGCCATTCCATGGCATCCCCAAATGACAGTGGAGCTCTCAACCTTGAGTGTTGAACCAGAACTTTGGAAACTTGTTTCTAAATACACACAGCAAAGATCCACCCAGCAAAGACTGTGAGGAGTGTGTTCAACACATGAAAGGACATCAGAGTTCCATCAGCCATCAAGGCCCTTGCCCACACCAGGAAAAGTTCAGCAGGCAACCCCAGGGCAAGTCACTTCAGCCTCTCTGACCTCTGTTCTTCCCCTGTGTGTAGAGCTCGACTTTTTTCCTGCTGCAGAGGATGACTGGGAAGCTTTTACATTCCTGCAGCATGAAACCCCCCAGTACATCCAAATAGCACAACTTGCACAAGTTTAACCATATTGAATATTGAACTGTTCCCAAAATAGCAGACCCTGCTAAGCTCTGCAGGATGAGACACCTTAGTTCCATGGAGCCAGGTACTTCCAAGACAAAGTGGCATTTATACATATTTCCTCTGCTTTTCATCCCTGCGACATTTTTGTGTGGGCAAAAGAGTGAAGTTCCAGCCAACTGTAAAGGAAATGAGTAACAAAGGATTGCACTGCCCACAAGAACTGGCTGGGATAGAATACTCTATAAACAGTGCCAAGGAAGATGGACATGGCAGCAGCAGCTCAGAGAATGCATCCTTCCCCTCCTTCCCACGACAGTGACTTCTGTTTCTGAAAATTCTGCTGCTAAAAAAATTCAGTTCTGCATGATTCTGAGAATGGAAAATGATGCGGGGACACAGAAAGTGAGTGTGATAGGGAAAAATCTCACACACACACACACACACACAAAAAGCAGGTTTCACATCTGAAAGACTTCTATTATTCAGCATTTTAGGAAGAACCTCAACTTGCCCAGCCAGGTAAGCTTCTGCAGCCCCTGCCTCATCACCTGACCTCTGCCTCACTCCATGACTTCTGACAGCAGCAGTCTCCCTCCATCCCTACCTCACACTTTTTCCACTGCTCTATTGTTCCAGCCTTCAGCTTTGCCCACAAGCACTTTTTGGTAGACCTGGTAACAAGTCTCTCTCTCAGCCATGTGTGTATCAGGTTAACATCCCACGCTGCTTCACAGTTCCCTCACACAAATTTCTCAACCTGATTTTCACCACATTCTTATTGCTGTACCCTTCTCATCTGGTTCAGTCTGTGGTCCAACTGGCACAACAGGAATCTGAAGCAGTATTAAGAAACTATGCTTTAGAGAAAAAGTCAGTAAAATGAACTTCTTTCCTGAGGGTGTAAGGCATGGACATTTATTCTGGCTGTAAGGGCCTGTGCTCACTAGGGAGGACTGGAATCTCTTGGCCTTTTCCAGACAGCAGCCTTAAAATACTCAGTCCCAAGAAGATGTACAGGATCTCAACGCTTGCGGGAAAAGACAGAGAAGGGAAAGATGCAACACGACCCATATCTCTTTAAAAATCCCAGAATCTACATGGAGATGGGTAGGACAGAAAGGAGGCTTATAAAAGCAGCAACTGCTGGCAAGTTTCAGAGAGCACTTGTAACTGACTGGGCAGGAGAGAATAAAGCAGAATCGCTGCCACGGAGTTTAAGCAGCTTGGCTTTCTAAAATAAATGATAGCTTAAAAGTAAATGCTGATACAGAAATAATTTAAAGCATCACCAAAGTATATCCAGCATGCAAAAAAAAAACTAAACAGAAAATTCCTCTGTTCTGAACACACACACACAAATGGTTTTTTTTAAAGAAAAAGTGGTTTGACTCATTTTTGTACCATGAGAGTTGGCAATTACCAAAATCCTAAAAGACCACATCATATCAGTAAAGGCCCTTTGCCTTTTCCATACTAACGTGGAACAAGGCAGGAATTTTTATGATCTTTTTTATGATCTTTCATCTTTTTATGACCAAGGCAACAAAAAGCAAATTATTTCAACTAAGTCTGAACCTTCCAACCAATGCAATTTTTTACAATTGCGATCTCTGGGTTTCACATTCCTATGCCAAGTTTTCAAAAATTGCACTGTCTGTACATAAAATATAATGTAGGGAATGGGAAGGATGTAAAGTGTCTTCTAAGAGTGTGTTTGGGATTAACCTTGTTATATGATGTCCAGAGATAAAAGCTGCTTATCTGGGCAAGATGCTTTGACATCACTAGCTAGAAAATACCAAAGTAGCATAAAACAAAGCATAATCCCCATCAAAAAAAAAAAGGGGGTTTTCTTGTTTGTTTTTTTTTCCCCCCTACTGACATTTCAGAACAGTGCTTTCAAAAAAACCCTTTCTACCACCAGATGAAAAGCCAAGGAGACTCCATTTCTTACCTAAGTTTTTCCAAGTTTTATGCTAATAAGGAAGTAAGGAGTTGCTCTGCTGGATCAGGGCTTTAGTCTCTAAAGAGTTAAGTCTCTGCAACAACTACAAAATGCTTCACAACAAAAGAAAACTAGGGAAAGAAGAGGATCCTAGCATCTTCAGAAGGTTTCACACATCAAAACAGTTATAAAATTATCCCTTGAGCAATGGTACAAATCCTCAGGTTTACTTCAAAACACCGTAGCAGACACGGACACAAAGAGTTTTCCATTTGCTCTTTAATGAACTCCCCCCACTCTAACTGCTTTACACTTGATGTTCTTGTCAAAGTCAACTCCCCTTGACTCCTTCCTTCAGGGATTCCTAAACTTTAGCTCCTGAGGAGCCCCTGCTCATGAGCGATTCAAGTGGAGCTCCCACAGCAGGGTTATGTACACAAGGGCCTGCTGGGCTTCCAAGAGTCAAGGTCTGGAAGGAAGAGTGCAGGCACTGAGCAAACTACCACAGCTGGCTCACCCAGAAGCCGTGCTGGGCTTCTGCTGCCTGTCCATACCTGTCTCATCTCACAGTGGACTGTCAACAGACCCGTAAAACCACTGTCACTGCCTGCCTCAACACCATTCCACATCTCTTTCTCCATCAGATCAAAGTATGTTCATGGTATGTATCTCGTTGCACTTCAAACAGAAAAAGATTTGATACATGGCTCACAGTATCAGAAAAGCAGGCCAGAACCCCAGAACTTTTAGTCTAGGAACTGCAACTCCAGATGCGAGGGGCAAACTATCTGTTGTGAGCTGAACAACTGATGCAGATAAACAAACAAAACCAGAGACCTTTCCGGCTTCGATTTTAGGATAAAAATAATTTGCTACCATTATTGCTCCTAGAGTATTTTGGTGTTACACTTTCTAATGAGAGAGAGCAATAAACCGTCCAGAGAAACATCACATCTCAAATTCTGAAAGAAAATAACATATTAGTGAATGAACTTTCAAAAAAACCATTTATGTAAAAGAATGTTCTATTTACAAAGGTCAATTTGCTCTTTAAGATAAGCATAACCACTACCAGAAGAAAATATACATAAAAGAAACTCCTCATCTTTCAAATAGACATTTACAAATACTCTGCTTGAACTACTAGAAAAATTAAGACATTTGAAATCGAGTGCATTCGGCATGCAGTTATGAGAGAAATTACATTACTGGACTTCAGTGTGTCATTTCTCATCATTGTGAACAACACACACTTGGGCTTTTCTAAAACACCACAGCCTGGCTTATTACCTTAGGATCTCAAAAGGAGGACATGGATCTTCATTTACAAGTTATCAGCTACTCTTCGTTTTGCCATTAAGAAATTACATCCCAACTGACTTCTCAGTAGGAGGGTCTGGTCTTGTCCAACTTGGCGTCCTTTTCCCTGAGTTTCCCTTTAGTGATTTGCTAGACATGATGATGGTTGGCTTGGTACATCTACAGGTCCTTGCTGAGGACTCTTCCAATTACAAGGCAGAGTTCAGAAATTCCAGGAGCTGTGCACGGTTCCGGTCTCTCTGTAGCGCAGAGAAGCAGAGGCAGGGGTTGAACAGACCTGTACTCAGTGGAGCAAGGCCACAGATCCCTGTTTTCTGTGGGGCCTTCACATCCCAAAGCAAGTGCCATTCACACAGCTGGCTCTAACTAGCTACCAGTTAGGCATGGATGCCCGGGGGAAGTGCCAGGCAATAGGGACTGGGGAGACAAGCTGTCCCTGTCACTATTCCATGAGACATTTCCTAAGTGGCTCCCTGCAGAGGCTCCACTGGGCTGTCATCGTGCAGCTCACAGCCTGCCCAGGAGGGAACTCACAAGCACAACAGATGCTCCTCTCTGGTGTGTGAGGCATCTTTCACTGTACTCACAGCAAGGCCTGTGCTTTGATAAGTAAAATTATTTTTCTACCCATAAACAGCAGCTTGTAGCATAACTGAACCCTGAATTTAGGTTCTTTGTTCACATAAGAGATGGCCCAACTACTCAAACCCCTTGTTGCCAGTGTTTTTGATAAAAAAAGTTTACCAAATTTTTGCATATTGTCAAGAATGAATGTTGTTCAATTCCAAGCAAGACCATGGGCACCAATCAAAAAAGGACCAACATCAAATATTTGACATCAAATATTGTAACAAGCAGGTTGCTGGAAGAGAACTAGCAAGTATTCATAATTTAACACAAACTTCAGTGCCACAGAGAGAAGATAATGTGTTTTCAGTCAAATTTAACTCAGAATGCTCAGGGGTTCTTTGGTAGCTGTAGGCTGAACCAAAATCTGCCAAGCTGGATACCTCAAAGAAGTAACACTTCCTGACCAGTACCAGAGGCCTCTGCAGGTCACCCTAAGGTGTGGAAATTGTTGAAAAGAGTGAAGGTATTACTTAAGTGCTGAGTACAAACACCCATAGCAATAGCACAAAACACTATTCACAGTATCTCCTTCCTTGGGTATCTCAGCAAAAACATTTGACTGCTTTGAGAGAATGCAGAAGCATGTGGTCCTAATAATACTACTGGGTTTTTTAAAATTCCTCTCTAAATAAAGGCTAGTCTTGCATATGTTAGAAAAACACAGTAAAGCAGCAATTACTACACCTGATCACAAGAGACTGAAAGAAGATGAGTACAATTAAAACCATTGTAAATTATATATTTAGAGAAAGCTACAAATCAGCTAACCATTAGAGACTGAAATTCTAAGAACCTGCACAAGCAGCCTTTAGTTTATCTGCTCATGCATGAGAATTCCATGGGCCCTCTTAACACAAAACCTGCCAAAAGAATGAATTAAAACTTCTCAAATGGTATCACAGCCACACTAAAAGCCACACTCAGTTTACAACTACTAACTACAAGACCTGTCCTTCTACAAAAGACTACTATTAGGCAAATACTAAAAGATACAGTATTTTTTCTTAGGGATATTTACACTATTTAACTCTTACCTCTATATCTTCCTTAGTCTTCTTTATTTTCATTTTAATTTTCTTTCCGGTTATCATGCTGTAGTTTTCATTCTTCTTTTTGTTTTTTAAGAGCTAAAATGAGATCACACATTAAAAAGACATAAGCTTTGTTCTGTAGTATTATAAATCTTCAGTAAAATTACAGACAATAATCTTTTATACTTCCTGACTCTCCAAAACAACAGAGACAGGTTTCTATTGTTGATAACCAACCTGGTAATCTTACAAACATTTTTATGACAGAATGGATGAAATATATAGATGAGAAATAAAACAGGACTTCACAGTGGCCAGGCATACCTTGGAAAGTTGGACAGGTCCTGTTTTCTCTTTCCTTTTCTTCTTTTCTTTCTTTTTCTTCATTTTGTTCTCCTTTTTCCTTTTCTACAAGAATATGACATATGCTCTTAAGCTTGCAGACTAATAAAGGCAGAAAAACCCAAACCCACAAGTACTTCTAAGGCCCTGATGAGTCAAGACGGCCACTACTGCCTGCCTTTACCACTGCTGGACAGGTAGTAGAAAGTAATGCACCAGAGTTAGCAGCCCTTGAGACTCTGAGAAACAGAAAAGGTCTGATTCCCTGTTCTCTCTCTTTTGAAGTAATCCCAATATATAAAATCACTGAAAATTAAATAGAAAAATCACAGCAGCAAGAATCTACCACTTGCTTCTTTCACTGACTGTGAATAATTTCTTCTAACAAATTCTATAGAGTTATCGAAATTCCCCAGGTCTCTTTTCTTCAGAGACTATGCTAAACTCCAGCTGGACCAGCAAAGATTGGCAAAAGTAACTTTTAAATTATTTCTCCTTTTGTATACAGTCAAGTACATGCCTGTCTATCAGTTCAGCTACCACAACCCTAAAAGCATGATTCAGATTTACACAGCCACGGACAAAAGCACTGTCTTACATGACATTAAAGGTTATTGAAATACAGAGAACTATTTTCTGTTTGTTAACTACTTATTTCTCTTTGTAAATGTTTACCTTCTTGTTATGTTTTTCTTTTTTCTTTTTCTTTGATTTAGGCTTAGGAGAATCTAAAATTAAGGAAAAAAGTAAACAACAAAATCAAACCCTGTAAGTTTAGCATTCTGAAAAAGGCATTTGTTTTACAGATAAGACATAAAGCTCTTCCTGCGTTTCACATTTCTTTAATTCAGCTTGACACAGGTTGAAACTAACCCTGAGAAAGACAACACATTAACTTACTGCCACTTACTGGACTAACATGGAAATTGGAAATACCTGACTTACTGATTCTGCAGATGTGCCAGCTTCAGGTGAGTCCCCAAAGTCAAACACTCGAAATGTTAAGAACAAAGTAGAACTAAATCAAAACCCACAAGACCCAGAACTCTGGTCTCCATAGACTGGTGAAGTAGATAAAGATCTGTGTTTAGACAATGTAACAAATAGAGGGGCTTAAATACATACACCATATTGCTACCAAGTAACATTTATTTGAATGGCATTTTCTCTTTAAGTATTTTAGCACAAGAATATTGCAAATTGTGTGTGAAGTGGCACCTTCACACATAATAGGAAAAAGTTATGAGAGAAACATCCTGAACACGCAGCACTGGTATTCTGCACTGTCACTTTGTGGTAGTTTCACCACATTTAAAAGAAGCTTTAAATGCTCTCAGGAGTATTATCATGCTATCATGTGCATGTGGAGGTAGCTTACCTCTACTACTACTGCTCGAAGATGACCTGGATGATGAGCGTGACGAGGAGGAAGAAGTGGATGAACTGCTAGAAGATGATGTGGATGAAACAGACGAGGATCTGCTTCTGCTGCGCTTTCGTTTCCTTTTTTCTTTTCCTTAAGACAACACAAGGCAACAGTGACAAGCCTGCTAGTAACTGCAGCCTACAAAAACAACTCTTAGCAGAATTTAAACACAATGAACCTGGGGCTGGAGGGGTTGGTTGTGTTTTTCCCCACCCTTCCAGTGTGCCATGGTCTACTGCCATTAGCAAGTGACCAAAGCTGGTAACCGACACAGAGGGTGACACACAAACATCACAGAACAGCGACAGATCACGGCACCTACCTCGGGCCTTCAGCCCTTCTTCTGAGGTTGCACACAGCGTCCTGCTTTTTTCATCCTTCCTGTTATCCATATCTAGTCAGAGGCAAAAGTACATTCAATAACATCATTTCCAA
>VZRN01004772.1:386632-404396 GCA_013397935.1 Dasyornis broadbenti | reverse complement strand
GCCCCAGGGCCCTGACCCACCCGCGCTGGAGCCGCAGCCGCCCCGGCTCCGCTGCCCCGGCTCCGCCTCCCCTCGCCCGGCGCCGCCCGCCACCCGGAAGGGCTGGGGCCGCCCGCCGCCGCTTCCTGCCCTCCCTCACGGCGACCGAGCCACGGCGGTGGGAGCGCAGCATCGGCGCCGCCTTCCCGCATTCGGAGCTCTGCCCTGCCCAGCGTCCCCTTCCCCGCTGTAAAACACCGTGTTCCCAATCACACGGTAGTCATGGGATACTGGAACAGTTCCTGTTCCTGCCCCGAACCGAAAAAAATCCAGCCCCTGCTGAGCCCAAACCCGCCGCAAGCAGAAATTTTCATCGCAGTGCATCCTCAGACCTCGTGGAGATTCACCTGATCTAGCTTAGAATTTACTGAACTAGCATGTGCGGCTGCTTTATGATATTCAAATGCAAACCAAAATACCCATGAAGCACATTGATTCTTAATCTGAAGCAGCGTTAGTTTGATTTTTTAAATTAATGTAAACAAATAGCCACTACTCCACATCCTCAAAAGCCTGCTTAAATCCAGGCAAAACGAATACAGGTCACAGATACTCCAGAAGGATGATAAAATTATTTATTCTTACATTAGTTTATGTACACAGTAAAGACATTAGGCTAGAAAAATGCCTCTATTGTAGTAAGAGATAATCAAACAACTACAAACTATCAATAAATACATTATAAACATATTATATGCTGATGTAGAAATACCCTATGCTCTTTTGGTTACTTACCCAGTACAATATTATTGAAAAGTTTTTTGGTATTTCTCATGCAACATAAAATTCTTCCTGACAATTCATGCTATACAACTTTTTTTTTTCTTTATTAGGAATGGGATGAAATTTAAAATCCTGTTTACAGGTAGTAAAAAAAATCACTGAAAATTTTAACATAAATCTCTCAATTGCTGTACTAAAAAGAACCAATTTAAAGAAGGTCATCTTTAAAAAAATTAATTTTCTCAAATAATTCTTTATAAAACAGGCAGTATTTCAAAAGGGATGTTTCCATCACCCAGGATGAATAATTTGTGCTTTAAAATTTTAAAAGGAATATTCATGGCAAAAACCTAAACCCAACCAGTAGGTAGAGGAGAGATTACAGTACAAACTGGCTAAAACCAAACATGCTTTTAAAATCTGTCTAGGAAAACACTAAACACTTATCCACAACACAATGCCATCACCTACTCTAACAATTAGAAATGGAGTTTTAATAATACTTAGCTCTTTTCATGCTCAAACTTCTTCACAAACATTTAAATAGCCCTAACGCTTCTGCAAGTATTATTATCCCCATTTTATGCTTGGGGTGATGGAGGCAGAGAGGGCTGGGAATTTGCCAGGATACAGACCACACACATCCTTTTCATCTTGCCTCCCTTGCTTGTCCAAGTTCTTTATCACTTTCTGTATTTTACACTCAACGTATTGGAGAGTCCCAAGACACATGGGTGGTACATTCCCATCAGTTAACTAGTGGTTATTATGCAAGTTGTGTCACTTTGAAAGTTACATGACAAATATTAAAGTAATAATCGACATGAAATCCAGGCTCAGGGCTGATGTCACAGAATGCCACACCACTGCCAAAACAGGCTTGCTCTTTCTGTAACCAAGTGTTATGCCTAATTCTTTCTGGTTTTCAGCTGAAATTACTCTTGAGATCAATGGTGGCGGTACACATGAATAAAATTTGTTCCTCACTCTCTGTACCCGGGAACATGGAAAGTCCCTATGGTGGCTCAGTACATCTTGACATTGTAAAACAAAAAGGACGTCTAGATCAAAACAAAGATTTCACATGTGCCATGAGGTACAGATTACTAAGGTTTCTTCCCCTCCACCCCCGAGTTAGAAAATACATGTATCTGAATTATGTCCTGAAAACCCTGGGGGTAAGTAAATGTCTAGCAATAAGATTGCAGATACAAAAGACAGTATTTTGCTTTCATCTTTGTATCAATCCTTGAATTATTTAGTTGATATCAACATCCCGCATAGGAAAGGCATTTTTCATTTTGCCACATTTGCCCTCCTGAATTTTCTACCTTGTACCTTTCAGTCTGTGCCCCATTTTGATTTTTATCCTGACTAGTTTATTCTTACTCTAACCCCAGCTTAGTTTCTTGCTGTGTCTTGATAAGCTTTGGAACAATGGATGGAACAATGTTGTTTCACTACCTGGTCTGTAAGAGATGAGAGACGCAAAATGCTGTCACTTGTAATAACAAAATGACTGAGTATGTAAAATTACATCCTTCTTACAGCCTCCCAAAGGGCTTTAAAAAGGCACATGTATTCTGTGTCACTTGTTCCTCAGCGCCCGATCTTGGTGGTTTTAGTGTGACTCCAAAAAACCCTGTACAATGCACACATTCCCTGGCAGTATGGAAGGAACTTGGAATAAAAGTTAAGAGCTTTAGACATCACAGTTAGTGGTTGTCGGGCATCCTTTCACAAACACTGGAGCTGCGCTGATGGTGAAAATTGGGTTCTTACAGCAACCTCACTCCCTAATCCAATTTTCCACCTTCTTCCCAAACTTCTAGGAGAGAGGAAAAGTGCATGTTACCTGAGCTATTCCCCAAGCTCTTCCTGCCTTCTGTAGAGCTGGTAGGCCAGAAAACATCTCTTTTGCACAGACGTGGAAGCAAAAGAACAGGAGTTTTGCCCCTCTTCCAGCAGCGCAGCCAAGAGCTGGCGGGCTGGCCGAGTGCCCTGCCTCTGGCTATGCCCTGAGAGGTGAGAAGCACCTGCAGCTTTTGGCTTCAAATGGGGACTGTGGATGTTCACCACCAATGGACACCAGTCCCAAGGCACTAGGCAGGAATGGAAAGGACACAAGAAAGCTGTTGTAAGCCGGGGATACTCTATACAGCTGAAAAACCAGGCTAAAAAAGTAAGAGGGATTGGCTCCTTCTTCTGGCCTTTCTGGGAAAAGACAATTAAACCAAATAAAAATGATGCAAGATACTTGGCAAATATTTTCCCTGCCTAACTGAAGCCATTCTCCCTGTTTCAAAAATCCAGGAGATGGAGGGATCGAGACACATTGATTCGAATTTGCTAATGTTGAAATGTTTCCATTGCAGACAGATGAAATGCACTTGCACGTTCAGGCATGGCTTCACTTCTGTGTGAGGGAGAGGAGCCCACAGGCCTGCCTGGGCTCCAGGGAGTCTGCTGGAGGAGTTTCATCTCCAAATGCCAGTCTGGTGATGGGAGCCAAGCATTCCTCCAGCCTGGACTGAGCCAATCTGGATCGAATGCATGTCTGCATCTAACTGGATTTCTAGCTGCCTTAAAAATGCAGTTTTGAAAAAAAGGTTAGAAAAGGAAAGGCTGATGCTTTGGCAATTCATTATCTGTCCTGCAGTCCAAAGCTGTGAAACATTCTTGGTAGCTTGACTGGTGGCAATTCACTATTGCATGGCTGGTGTTCAGCACAAAAGCAGTTCCTAATGGTTACAGCAGTCACACTGATCAGGCATGCTTTTCACAATTCCTCCAGATCAGTTAGGTCCACAACCACTTTCAAAAAGAGAGTGTCATCTCTGATGTAGGTGTTCTTTGTGTTCTCCAGGACGGCATGCGACACAAAGCGTGGACAGCCAGAGGCGATATTCATTTCTCCATCTGGCCTTTTGAAACTGCTGCTGTTGGGGTCAGCCCTGAAGACTTCCACGATGTGATTTTTTTTCCCACTTTGGTCCAAAAGCATAAGTGTAACTTTCTGCTTGAAAGGCCACAGCAGCAGTGAGTCAAACTCTCCTCTCATGACCACGAAGTAGAGGGAGATGTGTGTTCCCTTTCCCGAGCCGTCCCCGTTCAGGTAGGCTCTGGCACACAACCTGTACCCACAGCGGCTGGTGTAGAAGGGCTGGCTGGCTATGGACAGCACACGGCCTTCCACTGCCTCTTTTTTCTTCATCTTATAGTCCGTGATTTTCCAAATTAATTTCCCATTGTAGCACGTGCCTTCCAAAAGCTTAAATCGTTCTTCATTTTTATTGAGCTGTGCTTTGTGAATATTGATCTGGAGATCATGTTTGCTGGACCGATCTTCCAAAACAACTGAGAGAAGAGGGGAAAAAAAGAAATAGAAAAAAAAAAGAGAGACATTTGGTAAAATAAAACCATCAGAGCATTGGATAAGACTCAGGCTGGCAAAGCTGATCTACCTGAGCCTGAGTACAGGCTATGAACTACAGCTGTTAACTTTGTAATTGCAGCTGGTAGTTGAGTAAGAAAAGCTGGCAACTATAAACCAGACTGAATGCCTGAATAGCACCATGGCCTCCATATCACAGTGCATGAACCAGACCAAGGCCTGCTCTGTGGCCCTGCAGTGCCACAGGAGTTCAGGAGACATTGCACAGTAGGGAAAGGTGGGAGAACACAGCACACACCATCACAGTTTGGTCTTAGAATGCAAGAAGAAGCCCTTTCTAGTGAAGAGCTACAGGTGACGGAGAGTAGCACCAGAGCCTCTACTTAGACACCAGTAAATGAGCAAAACCCCCCTACCTGTGCAGGAAAGTGCCAACGTACCCAAGCGCTGGTCGTACGTCTCCATCAGGGCAATCTTCTCTTTCACATTTTCAATTGTGTCAAACAGGGGCTGCAGATCCAATTTACTTTGCTGCTGGTTTGCCATCTGTATTAGCTGTTTCACTTGTGATTCCAGGCGTGCAGACTTATCCAGGTGACTGGCCAGAGCCTTCCGAGTTCATGCCATTGGAAGAGGGTGGGAAGTAGAGACAAGAGATATCCATAAAATCAGCTATTTGCTTTGATTTAAGATAATGAAGACTTTAGCATGTCAGCAGTATCAATTATATGATGCATTCAAAGTACTCTGCTGGCTTAGGAATTTATCCCACTACTCCTTCATGATTAATTCAGCACATTTACAGACTGAGAAGCCATCCTTCATTCGGACCCATTTGCACTGCAACACTTAATTCAACTCATTATTCAAATTTACACCTGCACATGGCATCTGACCATGAGGATTTGTACAGCGCTTTTTGCCCAGAGCACGTATCCAAACTTCTGTTTCGATTCAAACGAAAAGACAATGCCATATTATAAAAAAATGAGAAGGCCTTGGGGAGATTTGTTTTTGCTGTGCTAATAATGACAACTATTATTGGAGAAACATATTTCAGGATGCAAGAAAGCAATTGGTAAAAAAGGTAAAATCAATGTCTCACCTGTGTGCTTACCATCAAGTTGCTATTGTTACCAAACAGTTGTGTATACTGTCTGAATTCTTTCTCACACTTTTTAATGGCATCTGCTAGCTGCTGGATTTTAATCTCTTTACATTCCAGGCTCTTATACAGGTCAGATATCTACAGATGGAAAAAACAGAGTATAAATGCTAAGGAACACCAAAACTTACAATAAAGAAATTATAACATATGTGACTATGTAAGAGACAGTGGAAAAGTTTACAGTGCAAATCCTTTAAGATAGATAGATAGATAGATAGAGCACTCTTTAATTCACAATTCATGGATAAGCACTGGCAAGAACTGAACATAAGGCTCTTGAATAGATCTGTGTAGCTACAGGTACAAAGAGACTCCTATTTCTCATTCCCATCATGATGATCCATTTGGCTCTATAGTGGGATAATATATACTTACATGCACATGTGCATTTGTGTTTCTGTGTGTATGTAATGCTTTTTTTTTCCTCTACTGAGGTCTAACCAGTAAAAGAGATGAGTCAGTGAGGGATACAAACTTCAAAATCAAGTTACAGCAGTTTGGAACACTTATTTCTTGCATAAACAAGCAAAGACTAAGTCCACCATCAGCTTGGATCTATTCAGTTTAGCAGGACTGGGTATATGCCCAGTGTCACCTTCTGGGAGCCAAAGAAGTGATCATGAGTGGAGAGGTGCTTGCAAATGACTGCTGTACTCCATGCTGCCTCCACACAGAGCAGGTGACCCGGGCACCTAAAGGCTGCTTTTTGCAGCAACCTGGCCAGTCAAGAAAAGTTTAAAATACTTTATCTCTAAACCTCATATCCAGTGGAATGCAGAGACTGAAAGCAAATGAGATGAGTGATGGCAAGGAGCCTCCCACTGTGCCTGGTGGAGAATATACATGCCTGAGCACTGAGAGGTTTCCCTGTAATTGACTGGCTTCACTAGAAGAGCTTATTCTGTCTTCTGAGGTGTAAAAAGACCATAAAAACAGTCTTTTAAAAGGTAGCTGAGCTAAACCAGGCAACAAATGTAGAATCTCGTATGATCCTCTAACCAGTCAAGAACTGTTGAAAAGTGCTCATTAAATATGACTTACCTGTTCTTCCAACCGGGAGTTCTTGTCTAAAATCTGTAGCATATGTTCCCTCAGAGCACTGTTTTCATGTTCAGCAAGTTTCCCTCTTTTAACCTGAGTGAGGCAGAGGGGGAAGTGAAAGAATAAAATAATAAGATCAGCAGATTTTTTAAGCTGTTAGTAAAAAATTTCTTGATGCAAACATTCAAAATGTCTCCTTTATGCTTTTAAAGTGAGGGAAGGGCAGTCCTGATTCTCTAGTACAGCATCTTAGCCAACAGCAGAAATGGTTGTGAAAGGACATAAATTGGTTATTTTAATTATTCTGCTTAGTTTGGGGGACAAAGTCCAGTCCTGGTACAGACAAAGATCTGTAAAACAGTACCTTTACATGGCAGCCGTACTGCTTATACGGGCAGTCCACTTCTGCCTCAGGACACACAGCGTGGTGCTTTTCAATCTGCATGGATTAACAAAGGAGTTTTTGATTAAATAAATACTAGGTAATTTGATGCACTAATAAAATCTAAATGCCTGCACAAAGGGTGAATAAAGGCCACTGTCACAACACTACCAATCACTTGATCATGAAAACTAGTATTCAGAATCAATAAGCAAGCCAGGTATTTTTCCATGCTGCAAAACACCAATGGCTTGCAGTGACAGAATAATCCACTTAGAAGATAGGAGATATACCCCTTTTAGGATCAAAAAAAGGAAACAATTAGAGCAATGAAATTTTATTGGCATGGGCCAATGTGGTCTGCAGCATAGCTTTCAGTTTTCATAAATGCATGTGATCTGCTGAATTGCAGTATCTGGAAAAAAAATAATAGTACCTCTTTTTTCAGAATTATTTGTGAACAGTTTTGGAGACAAGGCACAGGATAATCAGGACAGTCATTTTTCTCATGGTTCTGAGGAAAAAGAAACAGAACAAGGCAATGGTTTTCATTTTTGTAAAGCAGTATACACAGAGGAAGTTATGCAAAAAGTAATCCCAAATATACATTTGCAAGCCACATATCACCTTGCTGTTCATAAGAGAGCATCAGTAATTGGTGTTATTTAAAGCATATTTACTGTACTTTCTCCTTCAACTACTCAGCCAAATTTTGTTTCAGGAGTTAAGTGCCATTGCAATGCTGGAAACTTTTCACTCAGCAGCATCAAGCAGAAACAGGTGCTATGGATTCCTGGGAATGCTTCATAATCTTACCTTTATGTTAATTAACACCACATATGTATTACAGTACTGGCACATCTCTTCTCGGAATTGACAGTGCTGGCTCAAGTGCTCTTTCAGGTCTTTGCGAAGAATTTGATCCTGACATCCATCGTTAGTGCACTGCGTGCTTTCAAACAAACACTGCTGGAGATGCTCCTGCAACACACACCAGCAGATTCAATGCCAAATGGCCACTGTGACCTGGCACGTTTCCTTGAATCAACAACCACCTAAGCATTCAGAATATGAAGGACATTGTGAAATATTATGGCTACATAAAGCAAATGATTCTTATTAAAAAAAAAACCCTAAGGCAAAGCTGGAACAGCCATGAGATTTGCTACTTACAGCATATAGCTGTCATAATCTTTGTATTTAAAACCACATTGCTACAATAACTCTGAAGACAATCACTGGAATTTAGCTGATCATAAATACATAGAGCTGTCATGAAAATCAAAGGCTTCAAAACTTGATCAAGCAAACCAACCTGATATCGTCCCAGAATCATTTTTGAATTGCAGTCAGGAAAGTTTTTGCAGAACACATGCAAGTTGAGAACTTCTCTTTTACAGCAGTTGTCTTTGAATACCTGTAAAGGAAGCAAAGCAGCCTTAATATGCAGTCACATGGGATGTTATAAATAATATAAAAGAACAAAACATCACTACAGATCTTCTAGGTGTTCAAGTGTAGACTCCATAATTGTGAGTATAGCTCTCGATAATTCATATTGAAAATTTGTATTAAAACGATAAATTAAACCATTTCTGACACTTCTAATAAGCACAGGGTTTTTTCCCCCATATATTTATTCCACAGATGCTGATCCATCCCACAGCCAGTGGGACTAATAGCACAGGAGCTGTATAACACTGCCAGAGCCTGTCTGTGTCTAGAAGAAAGCAGCTGGAGTTAACAGGCCCCAAAGGCCAAACCAGCTCTGTGCATGCTCCACTATGTTCAAGCAGTGCCTTTGGGATGGAGGTGATGCTGGTATTTCCTTTCTATCTCCTCTGAGAAACAGCACTGTTCTCAGCTGTGTATGCAGAAGCAAATGAAGCCCCCAGAGCAAAATCTCAAGTCTTATTTAGAGATCTTCCCGCCTTGTCATTATTAAAATTTGCACAAAGTAGAAGATGGCAAATGCAAAAAAAAAAATCCCGTGGACAGTCTGATTACAATTTCCTATCAGGAGTAGGAGAGAGGGAAAGGAGACATTTGATTTCACTGGAAAATTTCTGGCAGGACCAAGTATATAGTATACTTTCAAACCTTGGAATATAAATAAGGACAAAGGAATCCATCATAAAACAAAACAACCAAAACCAACAACAGCTTGCAAAATAAATGGGATGAATTTCTCTTTTCCTCTAGAAGTTACCCAAAAGAAAATTAAGTCTTCAGGGTTATTGAGATCTAATGGAGATAGTCACAACAGCAAATTATAGCCAAGAGAGGACAACCAAATAAACAAGATATCCCAGCAATATGGGGCATTAAAAAAGCAAGACAATAAACTCTTCATAAAAAACCAGACATCTGGTGACTTGGGAGGATTTAAAACTTTGTGAAATTCTTCAACACTTTACTGGAAATAGAGAAGACTAAAATGAAATAACGTTAGAACATGAGGTATAAAATAAAGCTTTAGCTAGACAGCCATAATTCCTCTCTGGGAGAGCATCACTGAGTGCACTGCTTCCTTTAGCATCATTTCAGAGATAAAAAACTGCTCTGCCCTGAGGACTAAAAGCTACCTTGTTCTCAGTTGCCTTGCCTTTCCCATGTAAATGCTGACTGCTAAAATAAAGCTATAGCCACTTACCTCGTGCATTTTTATTGTTTCTTTGTCGACAGGACAGGTGGGTACTGCATTTAACTCTCTAGATCAAAAGAAGAGTCGTGTTAACCCACAGGAAATTCAATTTATTTTATGAAATTTGGCTATGCTATAATCTGACAGAAGTCAGGAATAGATACCATAAAAACAAAAGAAGTGCTTCAAAAACGCTGTCATCTGGGAACTACACAGCCAGATTCTGCCCACAGCTCAAATAGGGCATTAAGCAGCAACCGTGAATATGTAACAGAAAGCAGAGTTTGTGCTATGAGTGTTCAGTGGTAAAAACCTCAAGATGTTTTTTAATTAAGAGGACTTTGTCACTCTCTGGCCATCTACAGCTTGCAAATGTCATATCTCAAAAAATCCCATTGTGTGCTTTGAGCCCAGCCTTTGCCTAGTGGAATGAGTGCCCCTTGCTATACCAGTAAAAGAAGATCTAATGGCTCCTATCTTAAAAGGCTTCCAGAAATCCTGTAATAGGGTGCAGGAAAACATTCACTGAGGCAGTGCAAAAGGAAGGCAACCCAGAGACAAGGCAGCAAACATGAAGCATCTAAAATTCACAAAAGGTAATTAGCGACATCCATCCACATAAAGAGGCTCCTCTGCAGCCTTTCCAGGTGAAATCCTGCCCTCAGGTACACCAAACTGTCCATAATGTATTCCCAGACAGGCCTGGGGGGTAAATTCATTTGTACCTGCCAATAATTCCCAAGCAGAGGGACGCCAGCAACCCTGTGTTCTGACTGCAGTATCACGTAATATTAACATCAATTTTATAATTCTGCTTAATTCAAAGGAATTTTAGAGAAGTAAATGAACACAGCCTAATCTAACCACCAGCACCTACACTACGAGGCATCAATGCAGCAAATTCTTCTGAAGTGCGCAACTGCAGACAGACAGACCACAGCAGCATCTCACACAGCAGTGTATCAGCTTACATCAACAGTTTCTTTACGCTGACTTCCCTGCGGTTCACCAGTGCTGGGGAAGGTCTTTAGAGACACCTTTAAAACATTGAGCACGCAGTCACTGGGTTCAACAGAGCCCTTCCATTGACTCCTTCAGCCTCTTACTGGGTCGGTAATATTATTATGGCACTCACTGCTGATTTATAGAAGTCGTTGGCTATTTTTTTTAGGAAGGGACAAAGGGGAGCTTGTGGACACGGGAGGAGTCTGCTCTCACCTCAGGGAAAGGATACACTGCTGGCAGAAGCGGTGCCCGCATCCCGTCTGGTGGGGGTTGCGCAGGACCAGGTGGCAGTAGGCGCACTTGTACCGCTCCTCCAGGCTCTCCACAAACTTGTAGTCGGCATCGGGCTCGAAGTCCAGAGAGTTGGTGCTGGCGGAGTTCTGGCGCGTGAAGATGCCCGAGAGACCAGCGGGTTCGTCACAGGCCATGGACGCTGGGAAGCGAAGCAGACCCAGGGAGAAGCTCTTCAAATATTCCCTGGCAGCCACTCTGCCTCGGCTACCGCTTGCAGTAGGCTGCTGCTGGCAGGAGGGCTCTCATCTGCACAGGGGAGACAGGTTTCAGAGGGAAACGTGGTGCCAGCTATGGAAGAACAACAAAACGCTCACAGAACCACAAAACAAAGATTACACAACAAGCATCAAAGCACACTTCTTTGGAAAAGAGTTTCACAATCTGAAAATTATTCCACAGAATTGAGATTTTTATGGTTTTTTGGTTTGCTTTCTTTAAAATTTTCTTGCAGCAGGTTATGGTCTCAAAAAAACTACAAGAGTCACAGACATGGCTGGGGAAAGCAGAGGCCAAGTCTTGGCCTTAATGGTCACCAGGAAAGTCTCCACTTAAAGCAGAGCCCACCCACATGACTTTACAAGTTCATTGAAGCAGGAGATAGCTTTGCGGATCACAGAAAGGAGCACACAAAAAAAAGGCAGCAAGGGGATTTTACCTTCAGTTCAGGTGTTACAGAAGTTGAAGCCTCTTAATGCGACATCTTTCTTTTTCCTGTTGATCATTCATTTATAGCAGTAAATTCTTATTTTACTTAATTATATGCAAGATGGCTATATTATTATAGGCAGATGGCTATATTAATCCTGTCTGAAAGAAATGGTGGGAAAAAAAAGAAACAAAAGCAAGGTTGCAATCAGCAGTGTGACTTAAGTGGTTCTTTCAATCTACCGTAACTCATACACAGCACAGGAATGCAATGTTAATTTTCCAATAGGAAAAACCATCAACACTTGTTCCAAGCCTTAAGTCACAAACTTTGAGATTTGCCACCAGCCCCTCAATTTTGCAGTTGCTTTTTTTTTTTTGCAAGTAGCTCAAGACCTAGAGTCACTCTGGTTGGCATTTCTTGCAGCTTTGCACTCAGAAGACATTTTTCATACAGGACTGTACAAAAGCACAACACACCTGAGCTCTCAGATCGTTTCACAAGGGAAGTCTCAGTTTTCTGGTTGTGCTGTAGGATGCTATTTCTCCTCTGTGTGCACCGCCCGCCCTGTCTGTCACTCGAGTCACTCTTACTGGCATCAGCACCTCTCTGAGAGCTCTCCCTCATCTCCGGTAAGGTCACTGAGGGCATTTGCTGCTTTTGGAGGGATGCAGGGCCAGCACACCACCATTAACAACCTTGTGTCTGGCATGAAACAGTGTGCCCACGACTGACACACCGCCCTCCCTCCCTGCTGCAGTGGCCTCCTGGCCCACAAAAGCAGCAATTAGTGAGCTGCCACAGAGCACCTCGGGCTTCAGAGAGCAACATCCATTTTCCTTTCTACTTTAGCAATCCATACTGGGTGAGGAAATCCTGTGGACAGATAACGTGCCTGATTCAAAAACACGCCAAAGCACTTAACCAATTAAAATGTATTCCACAGCCAACATTTAAGTGCTGTAACTGAGCACCCTTTTTTGTAGTTGTACACAGTATTTACCTCCCCAGCTTGTGAGAGCCTCCCTGCCTTTCACCAGGCTGAATGTCTGACATACTCCAGCACACCTGATCATCTAACACTGGTAGCCTGCAGGAATATGAGCTGTAATCATATTCCAGCCATAAAGACTTATTATTCCAACTGGAGTTTGCAAATTATCCTGTCCAATCCCTCCAAACGAGCAGCCTTCTATTTAAAATCAGACGTGGTTGTCCATTTGCTCCTTTCTTTTTAAACAAATGACCTTTTCTTCTCTGAAAATGGGGTTCCTGGTTTCCTGACACCTAATAAGGAGCAATTCTATTTTCCTCACATCAACCAGAGATGCCAAAATGCAGCCTGAGGGATTACCAGCCTCATGTCTGGGCTGCCTCAGCAGCAGATGCCAGCAGCAGAGTGTGCCTGCTGCTTCTAAGGCAGATGGAGAGCTGTCACCATTAATTTCCAGAGCATGGACCACCTACAGGATGAACTGTCTAAGAACTCACTCTGGCGTCGGTCGGTGACAACCCTGAAACAAGTTTCCTTCCTCTCTCTTATTACTGCTCTCTCTCCCATTTACTTGGCATCCAGTTTCCCCAGTCCCATTATGCTCCAGCACTTACATCATCTGATGGTATGGTTTAGCAAGTTAACGCCACACCGTGTAAAAACACACTAAAATAAAACCAACAACAACAAAAAATTTCTATGTTTTACCTATCTTGCCTTTAAGGATCTTCCTTAACTCCAGAAACTCCAGCTGGGGTGAGATGCTTTAGGCAAAAAAGTTATGGGACACATTACACAGTCAGCAGCCCAAAATCCCATCCAGAAACTCCTCCAGAGATTTCACTGCTCATTAAATCAACAAAAATCATTCCCATTTCTTTCTGCAAGGAGCACTCTGCTGTGGTACAACACCTTCCAACTCTCTTGCTGAAATGAGAGCCTGTATCTCCTTAAACACCTTCATAATGCACTCAACCCAGATCCCATTCCTAAAAATGGAGGCTCTTGGCATCTGCATGAAAGCACCTCCTCCACCTCAGCCTTGCTCATGAAGGTATTGCACAGCTGAGGGCACCTCAGGGCACAGGAAAGAGCACCCCAGGTGAAAGGTGAGGCTGCCTGCTCAGAGAGCAGAGAGGAAACCTGAGGGTGCTCAGAAGATCGGGGAGTTCACCACTGCTGGCAGCCTTGCAGGGGCTTTGCTGCAGGTTTTGCAGCTGTTCTGTTGGAAGAAATGGGCTGCCCCAGGAAGGGGCCTGTGGATGGCAATGCTTTGCCCAAGCTGGAGAGGTGCCTGTGTGAATCAGCTGGGGGAGGCTCAGAGGAGCTGAGAAACAGCAGCCCTGTGCCAGACCTACTGCCAGCCAGTGCTCACTGGGATGCCATCCAAATCATCCCAGGCAGCGTGTAATTCCCATCCCAGCACTCACCAGTGACTCAGGGCAGGTTGCAGCAGCTTTGCTCCCACTTCTGGCTTCCAGCACATGGGCTCTCTGAACTGAAACCAAAGGGAAACCATGGGGGGAAAAAGTACTTTTTTGTGAGAGTAAGAGCACCCCAGGGTTATCTGAATCAATTTCCTGCTTACGCTGATGCCTGGCCAGCGTAGGAAGGGGCTGAGGAAGCTTTCACTTCTGCCTGCTCACAGCTCCCAGCAAGGGGAAGGCATCCTGCCTTTGTGTATGCTGCAATTTTTCAGCACACGTGCGAACTGTAGTGCTGTTTTAAAATAGCAGAGAGCAGCAGGCTCATGCTGCATAATGATGCTCTTGTGGCAGCCACAGTGCATGCTGTAAAGGGGTTTTCACTGCAGCTCCACTGCAGCAGCACACACACAAAAGCCCCCAAGAGACTGAAAATCTACACATTAAAAAAAAAAAAAGGATTTCCCTATACTGAAATAAATAGAATTAATTCTGCCCACACATTAAAAAGTGGTATGAATCACTAGAAGATAAGCCCAAGTCCTAGAAACACCTACCAATGGGTAGAAGTTCAAAGGCAGCACAGTAAAAAGAGCTCCCAGCTGCACCTTCCCACCACTTCAGCATCCCAGCCCTGCCTGCACCACTAGCTGCACAAGCAAAATGCTTCTGGAACAGCTCTTTATATACTGCTGCTTTAACCTCACTGGAAATAATCCAAGTGGGAGAATTTTCACGACAAAAATAAACTTTTTAATTTGTGAGCTAACCTGTTTTAACTACCACCACACCAAGCTGAGCCCAAGTATTTTCCATTAAAATGCCCCACTGATAGAATTGCTTACTGTTCAGAAACTAAGCAAAAAATAATAATGAGAAAAATCAGCAAGGGCATGACTTCCTAGAATATAAAATTGCATCAACATTTTAAAGCCATGTTCAAATAGCTCCCCTCCAGCACTGCTGCTCTCCATCTACAGCACCAGCAGTCAGAATGACAGAGGCTGTGTGGAACCATGATATCACATTGAACTACTGTGGACTGATTAACTTCTAGCCACAAAATCATACTTTCTGCACACAGGAAAAAAAACAATAAACATTCCCTATGATGCAGTTGCTCTTTTTAAAGAGAATATGTTTATCCTGTTTTCTCTCACATGAAGCCAAACCGCCCTGAAAGGTCATCATGTTACCCCATGAGCTGTGAGTGCACCATTACAGCCAAAACCTTCAGGACAGCAGAGCCAGGCACATGCACAGGCACTGGATGTCACCATGTCTCAGACTGAGAAAGGAAGATATCCAGGTTGTTCTCACAGATTTGATCATCACACATGGACAAGAAGACAGGGTCCTTGGTCCTGCTGCCCAGCAAATGAGGGCTGAGAGCACAGCTTCTGCCAGGTTCACTGCATGAGGAGAGGGTGATGCTCAGTCACCCTCCAGGACTGGGGTATTCCCAGTAAAAAGCACCTTGATTGCTTCCTCACTTATCAGCTTCCTTGTCATACATCCAACAGGGCATGGAAAAAATGTTATACACCTACCTTTCTGTAGCTCTAGTTCAACTCTACTGCTTTCCCCTAAGACACTTGGTAGGGATAAGTCTGAGAAAATGCCCTGTCCCTCCCTCTAAAATTATCTACCTTTTATGGTACATCAGAACTGTCTTAGTCACAGAGGGAAAAGTTTCACCAAATTTAGAGGTCTAAGATCAAGTCACTTCATTGGGAGCTGACAGGCAGAAACATGATGGAGGGGAATACACATCGCATTAAAACAACCCTCTCCAAGCTGCCTTATTAGACTTACAAACAGATTAGATGCCTCCGGTACTTTTGAATTAAAATAAAAAAGATGTATGATTTATTACTTTAAGGCCCTCCAAAAAACCACTATTTTGGGGACAAGAAATATGTACCCCAACTCTTAACACAGAGTGGATGAGGTAACAGTTTGCTAAGGAATGACTAAAAGTATCGGTACAGTTTGACATATATGTTTAAGATATAGGAAGTTATATGGAGTCGTGTGAAAACAGGAGATGATGACATCTGACATCACTGGGGGACCATCCTTGTCCCTTCCAAACCAGGAAGAGTTAGAACATTTTGACTGCTGAGAGCAAAACACACTTGCAGAGTCCCCATGTGGGAGAAGGACCCTGGCTGCATCATGTGTGTCCCTCCAGAACAGAGGCTGAGGAGGGAAAAGATCTCCTATTGCACCAGCGCAGACCCACTTCACCTGGCAGTAAGGGAGCCTCAGGAGCTGCTCTGCTATTGACCTGCCTCAGGAGCTGCTCTGCTGTTGTCCTGATCACTTAAAAGTTACAGTGCAGTGACCATCTGGTACCCAGGAGAGTATTTCTAACAGCAACAATTTCCTCTTGGATATGTGCCTCAGAATAAACATTTCATTTAGTATACAGACACCACTATCCTGTTCAGGTTCCAACTGCAGTCTCACCTCATCCTCAAGGCACAGTAAAACCTTACTAAGCAAGCATCAGTTTGCTCATCTCCATAGGCAAATTTTCACTAAGCAGAGTAAGACAGTAGGGTTTTCTTTGCATAGAGGTACAGTCACGCATTACAATAAATTCCCATAAGACTAGACTTCACCAGGCTTTTAAGACACAGATTACAATACAGATAGCATTTAAAAAAAATTTTAAAATACTGTCTTACGACTAATGAAGTGTGTCTGGTGCTGAAGCAGCTTTGATTTTACAGCCAGTTTACTTATTTGCTGCATCTACTCTTTTCCCTGGAGGTTCTAAAAATAATTAATTAGTTAATTTTGCTTTATCAAGAAATCTATTTCTAATCAACACAATATTGTTATGCTTTAAAATAACCTCATTCACAGCTGGAAAATAACCTTGTTGCCATCACTTCTGTGGCAGTCCCTGAATGTTTTATCACCTTCCCAAGCACCAACAGAAATCTCAGTAAGAAGGCTGCACCATGCACCCCTATGACACCGTGACACCTCTTTGCTGGTTCAGGGGGTGAACTCGCTTCCCGAGACGTTTTTGGGTTTGCAGCCTTCCCCCAAGTTGTGTGTGCCAAGGCACACCCCTGAATAGCCCTTCGGAAATGAGAAATAATTCTGGCAAAGTTTAGCTCCTGACAGCATTAACAAGACACATTTTGGTAAAGCCATACCTGGAAACTGTAGCTGGTCCTGAATGGGGAGAAAATGAGAGAGAGACAGAGAGATAGAGTGCACCAGCATGAGCTTTGTGGTTAACACAGCAGTATGAGCTTTTTAAAACAGTAAGGGAGTGGAAATCCCCCAGAGTAGCTTTGAAAAGATCATGTATAAAAATGTTTTAGAAGTGTTAGGATAAAAGGCAAGCCACTGAAAAGTATTTTGCCTTACTGCAATGATGTAGGGACTGCAGATTTTACCATCTGGAGCAACACAAGGTTACCACGGACGTTTCTCACAGTTGGAATCCAAGATACTGAGCAGATTTCACCTTCCACAAAACTGGTGAGTGATGTGGTCAAATAAAAAGTACAAGGGCAGAAGGAAACACACAAGGACATAAGAAAAATCCAGGTCTAATCCTATGAATCCCTCCACAGCAGCCTTGGCAAAGCTGGGTGAACCCACCCATTCACAGGAAGCGAAGTGGCGGCTCACGGAGGAAGCAGCACTGGCTCGGTCACATCAGCTCATGCCATAGGCTGCATAGGCATGTCACATTTAAACAGAACTCTCAAACTGAAATAAAATCCACTTTGAGAAAATAAACATTTTATTTGGTTTTGCAATAACTTCAGTGGCCATAAGCCCTAATGGTTTTGTAGTCTGAACTTAATTGTGCACACAAGATTCTTGGCAGCCTTCAGCTCCCTGACTCTGCATCAGCCTCTCTCCACAGTCCAAAATGTGCTGCCCTCGTGGCAGTACCACAGGCTCCATCTCTACCTCCACTCTTTCTTTATCCTTCTTTTCCCTTTCCCTTTGCTTTCTGATCTCTTTTTTTCTCCCCC
>VZRN01004772.1:352549-374923 GCA_013397935.1 Dasyornis broadbenti | reverse complement strand
AAATCAAACCAAAGAACTGAGAAGTTACTGAAACGAAATCACCAACCAAAACATTATTAACAGCAGAACTAAAAATATTTATGAAGCAAGTCTTCTTCTAGAACAAGAAGTGTATTTTAACACTAAAACAGTAACGTGATCGTCACTATTAAAGGTGCAGTCCTGCTCCCAGCTGGTTAACGACATTGGCTGAAGTTCTATGCAAGCTCATCATCATTCTTTAGAATGTGGTTTGCCACTCCACACCAGTTAACCTTATATTTTATCACTAAATAAAATGCTGTTCCTCAACCCATGCTTACTTATTTCTGGTACACAAAACACACCTCATCTTCTTCATCAGTGCTCTTTCCTGATGGCACATTAGAAGTATTTTTTGTGTCCTCCCCTAAAGCAGAAGCATCACCATTAGAAGCCAGGGTTCCTTGTTCCGCTTCCCATTCCTGCAATACCTCCTCTAAGTTAAACCGACGCCTGTAGTTTACAAAGAAGTTCTTCACTTGGCCAACAGTCTTGTTGCCAATTACATCTGCAATAGCTTGAAAATCTTTACCATATTTTCGGACACCTGGAAGGCAAAGTAAATAACATAGCTGTGAAGAATCAGTCAGACACAGCTACGTGTGATGTATTTATAAAGAGAACCTATGGGACCTGCAAACCGAGGACTTGCTAATTAGGAGAACTTCTCAATTAGGAGAAGGCCCCAGTTTCCATTAAAACAAAATAATTTTTAATAGCACAGCTATCAACATACAAATCAAGAACTTTATTAAAAAGTCATTACCCATTCTTCTTAAAAGATCCTGGCTTACTCACCAAGCCTCTCAACCTAAAACCACAGAGATCTGTCCTCTGATAAACACAGTAATTCCTTCAGTGTGCTCACAGTAAGGGCAGAAGCCCAAGACCAGCTCAAGAGGGAAGGAAAGGAGCATGTGTGTATAGCTGTAAACAGAGCATAATGCTAGAAATGTCAAGTGACAAACACTGGTAGCTCCTACAGGTTCCCTCTATGCCAGCTGCACGCATGGTTCTTTCCCACAGCCACCAGGGCAGAGGGCAGAACAGGGGGGCACAGTTCACTAAATCACAATATACTGCTCATTCCTGCACTCGTGACATGCTCTACTCAGGCTACACAGAGCAGCTGGCAAGCGTTCACCTCACAAAGTCTGTTTGAAGCTTTCATTCACGGTTCAAATTGGGTAGAAAAATCTAGAGGTTTGCGACAACCACCTTGGAGAATGTAAATATAAATTAGCTACTGGTTATAAGATGGCCCAGCACAATCCTCCAGGATTAAATCTCCTACAGAGAAGCAGCATGACAGGTGTGCTTTGCATCATTCATTAATTTTTGTACTGACAGCAGTAGTCACTTTTGTTTATGAACACTTCAAAAGAAAAATCCCAACATATATTTTAAATACTTCTAAATCTGCATTTGCATATAACACAAAAGACTATTGAGTGCAACATTCCATAGTTTATAACTTAATTATAATTAAAAATATACTGATTTTATATTTAGAGTCTGCGTCTAGTTCTTCCCCTCTCCTGCTTAAGAAAAAATCTTCAACTTCTCCCACCTAGAACACAGCTTTTAGCTGCACAAAGTATACTTTTAACTATAAGTGTCAAAAAGTTCGGAGACTTGGAAGAAATAAGCCACTTTTGTTCCAGAGTGAGTAAACAGAAGAGTAATTTTTTTTTTCACTGTCAGTTATACATGAGTGAATTACAATTTGACTTTTCCTCTGAAACTCCTGATAGCTAAACTCATTTGAAACATATTACAGGGCTTAGACGACAGGCACTCATTCTCATTACAGGAAAAGAAATTTATGCCTGATTTCATGCCTCACTTCAGAAAATGAAGCAAAGTGTTCAGAAAGTGAGAGTTGTTTCAAATCTGAAAGCTATGCTCCTTTTCAACTTAATTGTGAAGAGTGTGACCTTCAGTTTGTTCTGCTCCTTTCTGCTTTCCTCGTTATTACGCACTTCTGATGTGATAATGCACACTCCCTACAATTTAAAAGAAAAGTTCACCCCCAGGACAGTAACAAATTCTGTAGCTGAAGCTGATGTTTCATCTGTCAAGAGCCCAGCTACATTACTTAGTATCTTTTCTGGGGCCTCAAAAAAGAATACAACCCTCCAGATTGCAGGAACCTTGGAAAGATTTCAGAGGCACGTGGGAGGGCATGTATCCAGGTGAAGCAAAGACAGGCATTTGGCTCTGTGCTTTGTCAGCTGTACAAGGTATCAGCTATACTCCTTAAAAGCTGCGTGTGCCCACAGAACATTGCCTCCAGTATTTTAATATTCCTTGCCTGCTCTACCATTACCACCCTTACTAATTTATAATGAACATATGTCCACTGCAATATATCGAATCAAATGAAGAAGGTGCCCAGCAGAACAAAGCACATTTTGGTTTGAAAACTAATTCAGACTTTTAGTGATTTCAGCCTTTTCTGTTACTATGCTGTCTATACTTCTTTCATCCCTTACTCTGCAAAATGACTGAGCCTGTTGGCTAACTTCAACTCAGGTTGTCAAAAATAAGGTCTTAAAGCCTACTATTTCCAAGCAAACAGCTTGGAAAAAAGGTATCTTGCCTTCACTGAGAACTCAACTCTCAAAAAAAAAATTCCAAAAACTAAAGAAAATAAAATTTTCTTAGTTTAGCTACACACAGCTACTCACACTACTCATTTTGGATTCTTTTCAGTGTTTTTTACTACTGCTCTACCACAATGATGTATTAAAAGCCTTTCAAGCTATGGAAGAAAAAAAGAAAAATTCACTGCATGTTTATGAAACTTTAATGTACAAGGTGATGGCATATCTGTAAGAGTTGTTGCCAAGCCATCACCCCTGTCAAACTATTGCACATTACTTATGCATCCTTATACAAATTCAGTGCTAAACACCACTCAAATTATTTCTCACATGTTTAATCTATTACTCAATACTTTTATTAGGCTGATGAAAGTGAAGCTCGAAAAGGACAACTGCATAGCCTCACTTCACATGTATGAATGGTTTTCTCCCAGCTCATATGAAAGCAGCCCAGATCACAGGAATCCTTCAAGCCCTTCTGAACTTCACCCAGCCGCAAAGGTGCACTGGAACATGTGCATGCTCTTGACTACAGCATTTCATCTTGAATGTCTCTCTTGGAGAAACTCATAAATCCAAGTTTAATGCTGTTTACACTGCTTAATGTTGTACAGCACAGCAAACACAAAATATTAATCAGGGTGAAAAGCAATACAATACAGCACCACAATGAGGCAGAAATTGTTAAAGGGAGCTGCAGTTTCATTGTGATAGGAGTGCAGTGCTCCTGGCATCTATCTTTATATAGAGTTAGATCGTGATTGTCCCAACTGTTTTTCCCTGCAATGCCATGAAAAGTCATGCACTGCTTTTCAATGCAAATTTTGTTGTCTTGAACAAGTGTTAAAGCATTTTTGCAATTGCGTTTTTATATGGCCAAGACCTTGGTTTGAAAATATGATCATGCTCATACATTTTTATACATAAAAGTTTGTAATTTAAGAAAACTAAGTGATGAACTAGCCCATTACATTCAACAACTATTCAAAGATGAACTGTTACCTGATAAATTATACTACAAATATATTGGCTCAGAGATTGTGAGTCTGAGTCCACAACCCCATTGCAGGCACCCACACTGCTTTTAAGACTACAACACAGCTCTATTTGAAGATAAATTTTCTCATTACCTTCTCCTTAGTTACTGGCAATCTCTTGAAATTAGCCTACAGATAGAGTTTTTTTCATATTTAGGGAAAACAGTACCTAAATTATATTACTGCAGATTATTTTTATGATTTCCATGGTTAGATTTATTGTCCAAATTCAAGGGAACAAATTGCTTAAGTGCCACCTACCTGCTTAATGCTTATGATTTCTGTAAAATTATTAAAAGTATATGCCAAAATATACCAATATATTTCATGAAATAAACCTATTTTAAAGTGTACAAACTACATGTCCCCATGTTCAAATCAACCTTCTAGTCCACGCCAATGCACATTATGGAAGCTTTTAGTACAGCAGCTGTGGCTAACTACTAAAAACAGTCAGGCAAAAACACACCATGGCTCCCTCATGCCTAGAGTCTACTATCTCAAGTAATTACTTTGAAGCAAGAAATCAGGGTCCTTAGCCTGAGGGATGGGAGATTAATACCTACAGCACTCTCATTCCAGGAGAGAGAGTGAGCAGTTCTTAATGTCAAGAACAGTTGTTCTTGACATTAAGGTTCTCTTCCATTTCATACAGTGACAAAGGAAGGGAACCATAAAGGAAGCAATATATATAAGAAGTACATGTCAATGAAAACAGATATCTTCCAGAAAGCCTGATGTCTCACCCCACCCTTAAGGCTGACTGCCTCTATAAAACACAGAACACTCCCTAGAGACCAGAAGAATAGAACTCCTCTCCAAGGAGTCACCACCAACCCCCACTCTCTTTTTTCCAGGCTCCAGTTTGTCTTGGCAGTCACACAGTGCCAGAGCTGCACAAAAGCTGAATGCATTCTCATCACTTCCCAGACTGTTGCTTACTGAGAACTCCAATAACTGAACTACGAAAAGGCAAGACGGTTTGATTCCTTTCACTCTAAGGCAGGCATAATGACCCTGGATTTCCCCCACTTCTCCAGCAAGCCTTCTACGTACTAGGCTATCATACTAGAGACAGGCATCTCCTTCAGCTACATCTGGGAACAAAATACTGAGGTATTCAGCAATAGTGTGAGAATGAACTTAGGACAGAGAACAGTTTGGAGATGCAAATCCAAGTCTGAGACATGTAAGTTGAAAGGCATGATTTAACATACACCAGGTCTTTCTACATTTCCATTCACACTTCAAAATAAACTTAACTTCAGGTTAAGTCATCTGACTAATAAGTACCAGGTATGGCATACCTGACAATGTTACACTGATACCCTGATCCACTGAATATCTTATACTAAAACTCAGTTCCTCATTTTCAAGGTGAGGAATACAGAAGAATAAAGCAGATAGATATAACTAAGCTGAGTATATTATCTTTACAAAAGATGATCCATATAAGAGAGTCAATATACAGACAATATATGCCTTCAAGACAGCATCTCCAGATATTTCCTTTACATGTTCCTTGATTGGGCAGTGCATACTAATCAAAGAGTCAGTTTTCCTTCATCTAAATGAAATAAATGCAAATTAGCTGTATGAACAGCCTGCCTGAAAATGCTGGTTTTTTTAGCCCAGTAAGACTGAGTCAAGCATCCATATCCAGCTTCAGACTCTTAAAAGGCCTGATGGGTAAATATCTGCCCATTATTACCTCATGAACAGAGAAATGTAACTGTAAAGCAGATTTACTTCTGCTTTTTCCTACTTTAGGAATACAGAAATGTCTTAAATGCTTCAAATTTTATTACTTTAACTATTGGTTTAGTCCTCCACTTTGAGGAAATTCATGTAAGGTGATTTCAAAGATGATTGACAGGACTTTCTGGTACTAATACAGTTGTTAAATCCTGCTTAGCTTTTCTCTTTGAAATTTAACATGGGTAACAGAAAGCCTAGTGTCGTGTTGCCTGAAAAAATGCCCTAAATGTTCTCAATAGTTTTGCTGCTTTCCTGGTGGCCAGATAAAGTTTAGCTTTCCATTAGAGCGAAATACAAATATAAGCCTGAGCACCTCTTCAAATCCTTTGCAACAGATTTTAACTTGCTGCTACTATTAACATACCTTGTACTGCAAGAAGCTGCTCTTCTGTGGTCCAACGGGCATTGATTTTCTGATTAGACTAATAAAATTAGAAAAATGGCACAAAGATCATTAAATTGTTTCAACAGCTGCAAAATATCTGAGCATCTGTGTATTTTACTTGCACTACATTTTGCAAAATAGGTTAAAAAACTCTTGCTTTTAAGCCATAAATTTATAGTTTAAGATTGTTTTAATGAAGAGGAAATAGTATTTATGAATTTGAGCTTAAAACTATACCAGTAGTCTTTCCTCTGTTTTACTGCAGTTCTTAGTATCAGCTATATAATAACTTATGTACAAACTAATGGTCTTTATGCAGACAGAATTTGAATTTATAGTAACATTTATCTAAACTGTTTGGACTTGGTGTTTAGAGCATTTTGCGTTCATGTTATGTTTCATATCCAAGCCTTTAAAACAAGCAAAGAGAGAACTTTAGTAGAAATAGATCATTCATTTCAGATGCCAAAATGTATCTTATGTCATGTTTTCACACAGAACACAGAATTTATTACTGGCAATCTACATTACCTACTTTTAATCCAAGAAGCCCCCATGTATCAGGGCTCAATTTCAGCTCCCTATTATTGTGAACAGACCATGAAATTCCATTTTTTCCTCCTTCTTTTTTCAACCAGTTGCCATAAAAAAAAGCCTACCACCAATTTTTTGTAAGGAAGCCAGACTTCCCCCCCCCCCATGTAATTTAACGGGTCCTAGTGTTTGCAGCTGGAGTGCAAACACTAGGCTGTAGCAAAACACATTTCTGCAGCTACCCACTAATGTAAGTGCAAGGCCACAAGTTTTAATAATATTTATTCTGATTTACCTCAGGAGGTTTGAATTCTTCAATCCCGCCTTCCATTTTCTGTTTAAGTGCACTGTTTACTTGCTTAGCATTTTGAACCTTGGTCAAAAACAACAAAGTTAATCAGCTCCACAAAGAAAGTTGGTCACTTTACACATTTATCTTCACTAGGATTGCCACAAGTGTACCTCCTAAGTTAGAAAGAGAAATATTATGGTTTAAGGCTTCACTACTTTTAACTGCTTAAAAAAAAACGTACAGAAACCAAAGCAAAACACAGCACAGTTTACTAAGGAGAAAAAAAAAATTTAAGCCAGTCTCTCAAAAGAACAGTTTGTCTGCAAGAATATTAAAAAGTGTTCATAACAAGTTTTGATAAGGATGCATACGTTCTTGAATGAAGAATACTCTAGACACAAAATTTGATTCTTAGAAATATGAGATGTATTGCATTTATTAATTTACTAACTTCTTCCTTCTCAAAAAAAAATTAATGTTTCCAGTTAGTTCCTTCTGACAGATGCTTTTTATTCACCTTAGATCATTGTGATTTTCTTTAAGGGTTTTTTTGAAATTATTTTCAATATTTCTTAGTTTATAAAAAGGACAGAGCTTCCAAATTGTACATATACATATCTATGAACCGCTTAAATCTGACAGTGATGCACATAAGGTAACATAGGTAAGAAAATTTTGCATACTATGGTGCACAGCTATTACAAGGGTTCTTAAGTATGGACACAAAAGCAGACAACTCAGTGGGAGATTCCAAAGGCTGCATCTCTGAGATAACTGCAAGAAAAAGAAAAAAAAAGAGAAACACAACCTCAAGGCTGTAACTCACCTACACTTAAGCTAAAGAGTGAAACCCACCTATGCTATTTAGCCCCAGGGTCCTGCTGTGACAGAAGGAAGCTTATTTCTCCTGTAAAAGAATGTAAGGGAGCAAGAACCCCATGAAAGAAACCCTTTATTCACTCCTTGATTTTGCAACATGGCAGCTCTATGAGGAGGCAAAAATTCCAGAAGATAAGCCTTGACTCTGCAGCCCCATTGCTCCTAGAAAGTATGCATGCACGTAACTGCTATACCCTTAGAAGCTGAATAATTGCATGTTTCAACTTGAAATGCCAAAATTTAATTTCTTCATGCAAAGGACGCAGGCAATTTTCCTCTTAAAGGTGAAGACTACAAATCTTTTCTAAATTTAATAAGTAGAAAACTTATCAATTCAAACAGAGAAATAAATAAGTAGGCCCATGATTTCCATACACGTCCCATATTTTCACAGTATGTGGGAAAGGACATCCAGAAAAAGAGCTACAATTTAAAGCATAACAAATGTAATTTCCTCTGCTCCATTGGTCTTATTTTCACTTTTCACACAAATACTTCTAACAAAGTTTAAAAAAAAAAAAAAACAAATCAAACATGACTTTGGATCTTTTCCTGTCCCCAAATCTGCAGCACTGTTTTAATGGTATCCCCCTTCTTTTTTTTTAAGTAAAAAGTCATCTTGCTTCATTTTATCCAAAAGAGCAGATGAATGTAAAAAACAAAACTGAAGAATAGCTACTGTCCAGCATTTGTGGTGATAACTGTGGAACAAAATAAGGAAGACTCACATTAAAGAAGTTTCAGAATCTTCACAGATAATCTTCAAAACCATTACAATCAGAACAATCTGAGATGAAAAAAAAACCAAGACCAATAACCCATGGTACCTGTCGCTTTAACGAGATTAGTTCCATATCCAGCTGTCTAAGAATTGTGTTGGCTGCATTGGGACTACAGGAAACAGCTATCACATCTTCCTGGGTCAGGTACATGCCTTTTGGTGGCCGGCATTTGGAACGCTGGGAATGGTGGCGATGCTGCAAGCTCTGATACTCTCTTCTACCCAGACCTATTTTGCTGGTCTGAACAGGCTGGTCGTTATTGCCCTTTAATTTACAAGAAATAAATCATTAAAGAAGAACAGTATCTTGTATACAACTTCACTAAAAAGAATGAAGTATATACAGCATTGTAATATTGTCACATTTATGACAAATAAAACTTAAGCTAAGATTCCTCCTTTGCATGTAGTATCCAACTATGTCTTGCAGATGAATTGATGGAGCATGCCAGTCATCTGCTGGGTAAGCCTGCATTAGTCTAAGAAAGGTCAGCTTTCAAAACTTTTTTTTAACATGGTCACAAATACAATAAATATTACAGAAATCCCAGTCTGAGTACTGTGATAGAGGGCAAACATTGAGAACCTGTTACATATACAGAAGGTAATAATATACATGTATGTATCTTGTTTTTAAAACAAGTAATCAGTGACTTACACATTCATTTCTGATCAGATATGAAGAATTTGGGCAAAGATTAAGGGAGAAGAATGACAAAGTCAACCAGGCCGGTAAGAATGCAAAATGATATTTCTCCCTGCTGTAAGCACTCTACAGACAGAGATTGTGCTGTTTGGTTTGGGGGGTGGGAGCTTATTTGAGATTTGGAAGAGAGAGTACAGACACTCTTGCAGTCATTATAAAAATCCAGGTAATTTAAAAAACTTGAGCCTTTGTTATTTGCTTCTTTGGAGAGCAAAGGAATGGTAAAGAGGAAATGAAGACTTTGTAATGGTTTTGATATGTGGCACCTAAACATTTCAGCTCTGTCTTCAACGGGCACTGCTGCACAACAGCTACTCTGCATGTTTGCGACTCCCTCAGAGCAACTGAGTAGCTTCTCAATAGACCAGGAGCAGAGACACAGAAATTACTTTCTCTGCAAGGATTTTCTAATTCAAAGCAATGCTTAGCACCAGAACAGAAAGAGGATTCAGTCTTTTCCCTACTTCAAGCAGCTCCCTACTGCTCCTCCCTGCTGGCATCCATGCATGTTAAGAAGAGGTGGTCATCTGATCACAGTAACTGCAAAATTAAGTGCAGCAGCCATTATTATTATTTTCTGTAGTAGTAGTACAGAGCAGCAAAAAGTGTCTTGTTCTGCTACACTTGACCTTCTGCCACATTCTCTTCCCCAGCTAATATAACATCTTAATCCAGTCCACAGATTTCACAGAGACCACCTTAAAAGCACTTAAGGTAGTACTCTTCCCTGGAAAATTGATGTAGAGCCTTACATCTCTGACATTTAAAAATTTCAAGGTTAAGTTTACTTCTGCTCTGCTTATACCATTTGGTTTTTGGTTCTACATTGCTCTTTCAGTATGAAATTGCAGTTCCTGTCTGCTCATTCTGGATTTAAAGTGAATATATTCTCACACACTTTTATCTTGCCAAGATAGAGAGTTTAGGTTATTTTAGTTTTATTTGGTAACAGGAAGTTTCCACTGCTCTGTGTGTTCAAGCAGCCTACTCAGTTTATATTTTGCTTAGGAAGTGAAAGTACGCAAATCCTACCAGAACTATTAGATCACAAAATTATCTTGTGCAGATCCAAATAGCTCATCAGAAACTACAAACCTATTTGTCCTGTTCCTAAAAGTGTACCAACACACTACTTGCATTCTGGACTGCATGTAAGGATTCAAACTATAACCAAGTAAATTGAGCAAAATAGCCCTTATCAGACATGGCTAAGACAGCAACTCCAATCATTAGATTGCAAGGACATTGTTAGAGCAGCATGAAAGTAAAAAGGTACATTATCAGACCATGTGACACTTCAAGTGCTGTAAAACATATCCCCACGTTAAAAAAAATTATCTCAAACTCTTTCACAGAAAGGGGTAATTGTCCTTTTTTCCCCCAAGGCCAGCTAGATAAAGGGATACACTGAAGGTCACTGCAAAGCTCAAAACAGAATCTAAACCTATCAGTTTCTTACTCAGTATCATTTCTGTTAGAAGTGCAAAGCTTTACTCATAATCCTAGATACCACTTTATGAGAGTGCTGAAGTTTTGGATACCTCTCGCTCTTCAGAGCATGAACTGGCTGATGTAGGAAAATCACAAATACTTAAAGTTGATCAAAGAAACAATCAAACATTTACACACTTTAATGTGTTTTTCTAGTCTTGTTCAAAGATAGCTTAATGTTTACAACAAGAACTCAAAAACCCCTAAAACCTGAACATAACCTGCACATAGCAATCATCTGCAAAGCTAACAAAAAGTGCTCATTAAGACAAAAATGTTTTTCTCTACAATTATTAGTAGAAAGCATCTCAGTAAAACTACATATTAGTTGAAATGCATCACCTCACTGTGGCTTTGAACAAACAACAAAAGTTGTTCTTAGAAAAATATAATTTAATTGTAAAATTCAAGAAAACATTTTGGTTCAAATAATTCACAACCAGTAAAACTGTAAACATATTAACAAGACTGATGCAGGGCAAATACTGTTTTACCAGGTTGTGAGAGCATGTATCTATTCTAAAACCTAAAGATCTCTCAGGACACAGTACAGGTAATGGAAGATATATTCACAGCCATCAAAAGGCAAAAATACATGATAATGTTTTTTTCAGTTGTCAAGATCTTGACCACTTAATGACCCTGTGATTTCAGGAGGCTGCAAGCTAAACCTCTGAACTACAACTCACTCTTCACAGTAGCACATTCACTGAAAACAAACAAACTGACATTCACCATTAAGTTATCTGTTACCTCCTTTTTGGCTTCTTTTTTGGGATCATAATCACTATCATTTCCATCCATTGGATGCGCTTCTTCTACGTCATCATCACTAAAGACAGATTATAAAAAAACTGGTCACTTAATTACTTTTTAAACCTGAATATAAGAATGTACCAGGATAAGACAGAATCATCTACTCAAATTTATCTAATCTATGTACATGGCATCATCTCAAAATTATTTCCAGTTTACAAAAAACAGCTGTTACAAGCATATTTTCTATATTAAATTCTAGTAATTATTATGATAAACAAACAATCCTAAACCATAGTTGCAAAGTTACTTTAAGCAGTGCTGGTACTGCTGCCAAGAACTTTGGTGTCACCTTTCTTTGATTCAACAACTTGTGCCAGCATGAACACTTATGTGGCCAACTATACACCAAGGCTAGAAAAAACCTTTCATTTGCCATATTAGTTTTAATAGACCAATTTTCAAACTACCACACCAGGTGAATAAACCCTTGCTGAAGTCTGTGGGGAGCATAAGGCAGCAATGGGATATATAATGGGAAAACATGGGACTGCTTTCTCACCAAAGTGCTTAAAATCTAGCAATTTAGGGGAGGGAAATGAAATCTGCTGAAATAAATCAAGGAGGAAAGGTTAAAAAGAAAACAGTCAATTTACAGCCCAATCAAGTCATTCTGACAATATAATTTCTGAATAAATTAATGCAAAACCACACTAAAATTTCTAGTTATTACCAAAAACCCCCAAACTGCTATATTAAAAGCAAACTGATTTTAGCCTGTAATTTTTGAGAAACAGGGTCACTAAATAAGCATATGAACTTTAGATTTCAGGAGTTATTGAAAATAACATGTAATTAAAAAGACCCCTTTTGCTCCAGTTAGGAAGTTTTCTATAGATACAAAATTATAGCTTCCAATATAAACATAGATTCTGTTACTTATACATGCAACACATAACACCTTTTACAAAGTGCAAGTTAATACTCAAATATACAAAGCACAGTATATTTTTAATTTCACAGTAACTAGGAGAAACGTTATTTCCTTCTATGCAAGACAACATAAAACTATTTTGACCTCTGATTCTCTCTGACTGATAGCAGTTCTAAGCCTCCTAAAAAAAAAAGACTTCATAGAAGAAGTTTTGTTATAAAACAATATTTAGGCATTCTTACTGCTACAGCTCTTTACAGTGGTTGAAATTTCAGTTTTAATTGCATATTAGTTCAAAAATCCACACAAACAAACAAAAATCTCAAATCCCCACACATACCCACAAGAACACTCTACTGCACAGACAGTAATAAAGACTTCAGGGTTTTTGAAATCCTTGTTTTTACAGTTATCCATTAAAACTTTCCCACCTATTATCACAACTCACACAGACTGCCATGATGAAGTTCTTAAAGCACAGGTACCCAATCCCTTGCTAAAAATCAGAGACATCACAACAGGGACTCAAACCTAAAACACACAGGTCACACTAAAACAATGGCTAGAAATTACTCCACATCTCTACTTAAGAAGACTTCAATCTCAGGTTAGCTACTTAAGAACATAAAACTTACCTGTCACCTTGATTATTTCTATTAGCTAGTTTTCGAGCCTGACGATCCATCAAACTTGTCCTAGAGCGAGTTTTTTTCCAAGAATAGTAGTATTTTACAAGGCTTGCAATGGTCTTGTCTGGGAGCTAGAAGAATTCATCAATACATTAACGCTTTTAAAATTAAAATTCCACCCACAATTATAATTCTGCTCTGTTGATAATCATCTTTAAACAACATTTCAAATGCATTGATAAGATAGAAAGGAGGGATGTATTTCATACACATTTTTAGAAAGGGAGAAGACTTCTTTTCATTAGAGTGAAAAAGCTATATGTCCAAGAGACATGATGAAATTAAATCTTAAATTCAAGGTTCTTCCTGAAGTTATTAAACAGAAATCAACATGAAATTTTAGCCCAACAGAAGCCTTTGCTCTTAATGCATCTGAGCTGTTTAATGCTTCTGATTAAAATATTACTTTACCATTTGCTGGATCCTGTGAAAGCTCTTTCCATGGAAGCTAAATGCTTGTTCAAATAGGACTTTATCTTCAACTGTCCATTCATCAGGAAAAGGAGTGAAGTTAGGAAGATCCGCAAGGGACTTCTCAATATTGTGTTTATGCCAGAACAACATGCCGAGAGCCTTTGAAAAGAAATAGTCCCTCTTTGGATTTAGTCAATTTTCTAAAACATTGAGACAAGTTAAATAAAAACAGGCAATTTATTTATTTAAAATAAAATTTGACTATCAGAATCCCTTCTCAAAATGTATTTACAATTTTACTGCCTATTTACTATACATTACAAAATTCTCTTTGGAGACAGTGGGCACATCTATACTTTATTAATGGTACGAAAGCCAGACAATTTAAGGTTGGCATGGCAGCAGTAATTCTAGAGCAGCATGAACTAGGCTGAGAGGCTCAAATCCGACCTGCTTTCTTGCTTTACAGGCATATATCACCTACACAGTACCTTACAGGCCTTTATTACCAGCCCACTCAAAAAAGAAAATAAAAATACTTTTCAGTAGCCAGAGGATCATCCAAAATTCAAGTCTGAAAGTTCAAAGTGAGAGTGGTCTTTCTACAACTCTCCAATCCACAAATAACAGCACGGCCACTTCCAAGTCATGTGCACCTAATAAGGAACGGAAATTTAAGTACACTTTCTTATATAATTTTATTTCTTGATATTCTAGAAGAACTTTATGTTCATTACACTTTCTGCCAGAAAAATCACTGACAGATTTGATGCCAAATGTGGCATGGGACTTGGGAAATGTAATCCACTCAGTATCAATCATACAGCGCAGACACGACCAGTCGTCTCTCCAACCCCCTGATTTCATGTCTTCCAACAACCTGGACACTGCAAACCTCTGTTCTGGTTGAAATGGCAAGTGACAAGCACCTCTTGCAAAGACAATTTCTATTCCAATGTGAAGAGTCTACAAGTGTTTTGTACCGGAAGTTATTTTGAGAATCCAGCTCTTGGAGACTGGAGATCCATCAGCTCCCCTTCCTGCCTAACAGAAGTCAAGGCATAAAGAAGTAACACCAAACCGTAGGTATTTTGGACATTGTAACACTGGCAGTCTCTTTGTCAGAGAGCAGTTGATGAGCAAGCTTCCATCCTCCAAAACTTGATCATACAACTTCTTTTCACTTGTACAGCAAATTTTTTTTTGCAGTAGGTAATCTCACTTTTATACAGACTGGTTAATTTATGAAGAAAATTGCAATAGAACTACATACAGACCAGTAAAGTTTCATCCTTACTTTTTAAGGAATACTGACCAAAGGTCATCAAAGAAAGTGAACTTGCTTGTTACTTTCAGACCTAAAATTTGAGTCTGTTTTCCTGACTCTGAAAAAACTCACTCAATTGAGGCTGGTTTGCCTTTTTTTTAAATGAAAGAAACTTTTTCAGTGCTATCCCTATCAACTAATAGTTCAAAATTGTATCATATTTGCATTCTAATGTTAAACTTTAGATTTGTAAGCTGCTTCCCTACGATACTCTTTAGCTAAATATACACACACAATTGCATGACATGCCCAGTGTATCAAGAAACATACCAAACCTTTCAAAAGTGCACATTACAAGCTGAGCATGTCATGAAAACAAAGAGCTCAATCTTTTGCAGAGAATCCAGACCACAACTGTATGCAGATCCATTTAACTGCAGTGTTTGCTGCCGTGCCTGAAGAGAAACAGCGTTAATTAATGGTAACCAAGGGGAAAAATAAAAGAGCTCTGTTACAGTTTTATATTTAAAAAAATCCTTTAAATGAGCGCTCTCATTCCATAGCACTTACCTGTTCCACATTGTATCCATGTTTTTCCTTTGCTATTGCTATATATTCATCCACTGTAACAAAGCAATGTCAGAATTATTCTTTAGTACTTTTAGCTCTGCTCTATGACAGAATTAGGCATCTAACATGGGAAAAGAGTCTCCCCATGCATAGGCCCAGGTCCCCCAAAATGTTAAATATATTCACAGCTTTATTAACAATAAATATATCCCTGACTGTAATTGAACATTTAATTTTATAAACTTTTTACACAAGCTCATTCTGCTTTCTTTCACATTTTTACTACAACAAAACCAAAGAGGCTCATAATTTATTTATTTAAAGCAAAGACTAGCTGGTTATTGAAAGGTTATGCTTTTTTGGTACCCACTCCTGGGTTAGTTTTAGATTGAACTACTTCTACTGCTCATATTTCCAGACACATTGAAAATTAAAGAAAGGAAATTCTGTATCAATGATTATGCATATCCTCAGTATTACTATAGCTTTCACTGACCAATACTGATTTTAACTATGACACAAAGTCAGTTTTCAATAGAAAGTAAGAAAATTCAGTAATTAGGTAATAAAATTAATGAATAACATTTTTAAATCATATTTAGCAATAATAGAGCCAGCTTTGAGTTGAACACTTTTCATCATTTTGAAATTAAGTCCTACTTTCTTATTTTTAAACAAAAACTCTTCCTATTCACCTTTTAGAGCTCAAAATCAGGTGGCTACCAAATAGTTGAATGGAAGCATGATCAAGAAAAAGAAATAATCATATCTTCCTTATTCCAATGGACAAGGGATATCCTTGCTGTGTACTGTTGCAGCAAAGAGTTAATCGTACTTTAAAGGAATGAAGAAATGTTTAATAATGACATTGTAGAGCATTTTATTTCTGACTATTCTGCAGTAGTTGAAAGTGCATTCCCTCAAATGTAGAGGGACACAAATCTCTAACTACTGGTATTAGGTAGAAACTGTCCAGAGGATAAGGTTCTGATGAGGTTCTCATGGCTGCATTCTCAAAGTTTACTCTCCTATATTACATATGGGAAACTCTAGCACAGGACACAGGTTTAAACTAGATTAAACAGACAATTGATCACATTTAGTCAGATGACTGCTCTATTTCAGGTCACTTCTGAAGGGAGAAAATGTTTGTTTTTTCTTTCTATGACAACAATAACACGGCCCTTGAAGTGGGCCTCAACACATCTTTTCTGAATTCATCCACTGCAACTCCTTCTCCTAGAAATTTAAAGCACCAAGTTCCTTATGTTCAGATTTTTTATTCTTTTATAAATAGCAAAGGGTTTCACAGACAATGATAATGGTAATACAACATAGGCAGTGTGATTTGAAACAAAGACTTAACTAATATAAGAGAAGGCCATCTTTCCTTTACCTGGAGTTCTCTAAATAAAATAAAGAAAAAGAGAAGCTTTGTGTTTAATTAATTTGCAATTTCACCGTGTGTAAAATAAAGAGCAAACAGGCACACCAGGAACAATTATTTAGTTTACTTAAACACCCAAATTCATACGCAGGCAAGGACTTACGCTTGGCATCGGGAATATTATGATACGGAGACCATACAAGCATCCCTCCATTATCTTTATCAGTGTATTTTGTGGCACCTGTAAGAAAATAAGTAAGTCTCAGTATTTAGTAAATAACTATGCTCTAGAGAACAGCTATGTGGCAGTAAGCAAAAGCCAACCACATTAAGAAGTCCAGCTCACCTACAAAGGGGAGCGGGGAAAAACATCATTAATTCCAAATGATTTCCTTAAGACATCAAATGGCTGAATTTGACCACTACTCTTACAATGATCAAGTATAACAAAATATTAGACTGTATCCTGGTTACCACAATTAAACCACTGAAATGCATTGCTTAAGTTGGAAAGAATCTTATCCAGTTGCAGCCCCTTGCAGGGACACCTTTGAGGTTGCTCAAAGCCTTGAACTCTTCAAGGGATGGGACATCCACAGCTCCTCTGGGCAACCTGTTCCAGTGCCTCACCACCTCATAGCGAAGAATTTCTTTCTTATATCTAAATCTACCCCCTTTAAAGTTGGCAATGATGCAACTTTGTCCTTCTGAAGTTATGACTGTCCATTAGTACTCTAACGTTTTATCACTATCATAGGAGTACTAGGACCTACTGTGATAATTTAGGCTACTTTAAAAACAAACAAATCAGAATAGGTAAGAAGTACAATAGTCACCATCCCTGATCCCTTTCAACAAGGAACTACACTAACAGCTATGCCAGAAATAATTCTGTTCATCTCCCTCTATTTCCTTTTGATTTTTCTAACCATCTAATTTTAATTCTCATAGCCAACCAAACTGCATAGCTATAGAAAGCAGTTAGATGTAAAAGTAATTTTTGGTTTTGGTTTGCTTTCCCCCACCTCAGAGTAGCCAGGGAAGCAGTATAAGTTACCCAACTCATGAGGACAGAGCAATATTGATGCAAATACTGAAGCACTAAATCAGAGTACATGATTTTTGAAAACATGTTATAAAAGAAAAGTAAACTCCCCAATACTGGAAAAGCATTAATTCGTAGTTGCTTTCCATTACCATTTGACAAAGGTAGTCTACTGCATAAAAACCTTTACAATCTATTTGTTTAGAAGTTTATCTTGCTAAGAAATTGTTCAACAATCGGAGGATTTTTACCTAATGTGAGTATGAATTCCTTGAGTAATCACCCTCAAAGGAACTTTTCTTGCCTCCTTCTTGGGGAAGAGCAGGGGTTTTTTTATTCAGTGAAACAAATAACTCCATTTTAAGCTTACATGCTTTATATTTAGGCTCTACATCTTGTTTGAAGCAAACAAAAAACCAAAATCAATGCTTTGGAAAAAAGAACAGTGTAGTGCTTTCCCTTTATGCACTATGTTTTGTTGCTCTTCCCTCTTTAGTTTGGCAGTGTTTTGTATTTGCTATCATCTCTGCAATCTTGATCCATCACAACTGTGAACTTGAAAACAGTTAATTAGAAAAACTAAAAGAACTCATGTGCCTTTCCAAAATGAGATGTGTGAGGCAGATAACCTAAATGCAGCATAAACTCTGTAACAGGTTAAGAATGTACATACACTCATAAAGCAGCAGTTTCAAGGCATAAGCACTACTAAACTCTGAAAGGTTTCTGGTATACAAGAACAAACTCCTTAATAAAACATTCCACTTTAGAACAAAAAAGCATGACATTTTTAGTCATTAGGAATGTAATACTTCATGAAGAGCAACGCAAGCATGTAACAGGCACAACATTTCTCTTGTACACTCTTTTTATCACAAGTAAATGACCACTACCCTGCACTCCATTCTAACTAAAAATGAGGAGAAAGCAGGACCACCAGAGAATGTGTTAGAATTTCAGGTTATGAGCAAGAAATGTCTAAACTTAGGATACCTGCAGGCAAATGGATGTCATGGATATTATCAGGTATTGAATACTGAAGTACTAAAGTGAAGAGCTAGTTTCAGAGTTCTTGTGCCTGCAGGAGATCATGTATGTGGTGACACTCCCCTACTGAGATGCCACCCTCATATGACAAATAAGCAGCAACCACCAGATCATCCCTTTTCAAAGCAGTGCTGTTTCCCCAGCAGGAATCACACATCTGTTTCCATTCAGGTGGCACCTTCACACTGCCAAAAGGAAGGCAAGGATGTCAAGGGAATAATGAGATGCATACAGGTAGCTTGAAGGAAGGCATCCTGCCCTCATCACGGGATGCCCCTAGCTGTAGCACAGGGATTGCTCCATCTCCATATGCAGGACCATGACCTACCTTCATGAGAACTGCTGCCTGCCCTCTGTGCCCCAAGCACTCAAGTGAGCAGCCCTAACCCCCAAAGAGGCTGTGTTATACCTCAACGGCAACATGATCTTTGTCTGCAAGATGCATTTTTACAAGGAACACTGGCTGGAAATACCCTGCAGTATGTTAACCAAAATGTGCTAGAAGAGTTGTAAGCCAGTAAGGAAACGAAGGACCAAGAGTTACATCTGAAGAATAACAAGTCTCCCTCTCCCCAAAACACATGTCCAAGCCACTGAAGAACAGATTTCTGTACTTCAACTGCTGCACCACTCTGCCAATACCGGTTAGGAATGGAGCCAGCTGAACATGACCGACAGGCACTCTCCACCACTTCCAGAATAGGGGAATTATAGCAGCTGACTGACCCTCTCTAAACTGCAGCTTTGCATTAGAAGTTAGGTACACACAGCTGGTGCAGCTCTGAACATGACTCCAGGTACTGAGAATATAAGTGATCATCCAGGAGCATACAAGACATAGTGAGGGCATTATAGGGCAGCATGGCAATTTAAAAGTATGTTGACTTCCAGCATACAATGTACCATCCTCTCCTTAAGACTAAGCTTTGAGAGTAGGAACAGAAACATGGAAACTAACTGGAGAAACCCCCAAATTTCTAAAATTAAGAATTGGAAATCTTAATAAGTAAGTAAATGAACAATGAAGTAAAAAAAAATCCCAAACAAAACAACCAAGGGATGTGAGCAGAGATGGTATGGAATAAACAGAAAATGTTGTATATTTCACCATACCATTTAGTAATTTCAATTTAAAGTCTGTTTTCCTATTAAAAGACCAGAGATAAAAAAGTTGTAAGGACATACAGAGAAATGCATTCCTAAGTGACCTTAAATTGTATAAAATATTCTCCTTGACAGTCCCAACTCCATCCCTGAGAAGAGGGTAAATGGGAAATAAGTATTTCAGTATTAAGTAAGAAAAGTTAATACTAAAACCTTTGTAAAGTCTAAATCTGAGTAGAACAGAACTTTTCTACCAGTTATATGTGGATGACACAACAGGGCAGTTCACTCTCTGCCATGATTTCCAAAAGAATGCAAACAGCATACAATATAAAGATACCAGCTTTGTAATACCTTCCTGGATCTGTAGGTGGGTCAAAAAGTACAAAGCAGAAACATTTTTGCCAAGAATATAAAGTACTGTAGGAAAACCAGGAGGAGGAGACAGAAGTCTGGAATGCAAGAGGTGGTAACTCACTGAATTAGAAAAAAATAAAAATCCCAAGTTTCCTTATTAAAACTGTTTCTTGCTGTGACAAAATTTCTCTCATTGCAATAATATTTGGTGACAATTAAAAACACTACTTCCCTTAAGCCCAGTCTGAAAGTCTACTTGTATAAAGAATATGGTGTGGAGAAGGGTAAGAGAGTATGTTTAAACTAACTTCTCCTAATTATTGCTTCCAACCACAATCCACTTCTTCCATGAGATACTGAGAAACAGTTGCACTTTTTCTTTTTAAAAAATTATCTTGTTTTATACATAAACAAAGTTTTAAAAAAAAGTTTACTCCCATCACAACATTCATCATGAGTATTTTGTTCCACAATGTATTGTTGTAGAGCATTGCTTATGGCTATTTTTCAACACAGGCCAAGTGAGACCCCGGGATGGGTATTTATTCTGCTCATTTTAGTGTTGTGCGTGCTTATCAGGGCTGACCTTGTGTCTTAGACTTATGTCTACTTTTATCCATCATTGATTCCCTTCTTCCACCTATCTATTTTAAGGGGCTTAAAAAACAGCACTCAGAATACCCCAAACAAATGCATACTCTAAAGTATCTAGTAAACTCTCAAAAAAAGAGGATTAGAACAACTCCAAGAAGAAATATAATTAAAGATAATCAAATATCGTGTCATGTCCATATATGCAAACCTAGAACTACAAGGGAGCTTGTTACCCCACTTGCTACAGAAAAGTAACCTAAATGTAGCTATAAGAGCACAGATTTTTGTCTCTCATTATTACTATCTCTAAGAAATGATGCCTCAAAACTCATCAGAAAAAAAACTCAACCAAAAGGAGATGAAAGCATGACATTTTGCTAAGATCTCCTCAGATAACCAATCTGTTATCTTGGTAAGTACAATACTTTTATACCTGGACTTTTTTGTTTATTTTGTAAGATTTAGGTGTTCAAAGTAATCAGTACCTTCTTGCCCTAATAATCAAAATACACACACCATGAAGGACAATACCGTGCACTATACCTCTAACTCAGGACTCATTAAAGGAACATTTCTATTATTAAGGAAACTGATAAAGTCAGTATGTGTTAATCCCAGTTAGGGGAGAAAGGGGCATTAATTGAATGCCATCCCCCAGAAACACTTAGGAGCTCTAAAAAGTCTTGTTATAGGACAGCATAAAATTAGCTCTGTAGTTACTAATGTAATGATACTATTGCATACAGTTTACAAAATTGAAAACACAGAACCTCAATTGTCCTACAAGGGCTGAAGAGTTCTTTCAGTCAAAAGAAAAAGAAACACTAGGTGTTTTTGTAATTTAAGTGGCCTGTAGGAAAAACAAGCCCAGGCTGCCGGTTATGCAGAAATCATAATTTTTATCTGTGTGTATTTTTAAGTAGGCAATATAAAAATAAAAGGTGTAAGCAATTAGGGTGTAAGCAATTAGCCCCATTAACAAAGAGATCTAGTCTATGTGCTCCTTCCTAGGGGAAAGGCATTCCCTTAAGCCAAGATCACATATCCATTTAATCCCACCCTCGCACTTTCCTTTCCCCGGCCTTTTCTTTGGCCTGTGGGGACTTGCTCCCATCAAGAGGGGCTCGCTCCAGCCTTGGGAGGCACTATGTGAGCAATCCTCTTCCGGGAAGAAATCATCTGACACCCATGGAGCCTGTCTGGAGAGCAGGAAAGTAGATTGGCTTCATCTGACCACTACAGCAAAACTGAGAAACGCTCTTACGGTCTCTCTGCTCAGTGTAGTAAGGCAAGGCAGCATTCTAGCAATTAACTTGCTAAAGCTGAGTATCAGGCTAAGCAAGCGTACCCAGTATTCCTCGGGGCGGGGCTGGGGGGGCGAGGAAGGCGGAGGAGAGCAGCTCAGCCTGCCACGGCGGGGCCAGCGAGGCTACTACAGCACACAAAACCAGGAGCAGGAGTTTCCCACCGAGCGCATCTTCCACCCAGCGCCTCCAGCACGCAGCCAGGTCTGCTCCGCTTCCGGCAGGGCGCATCACTTCCCACCCTTGCCCGACAACATCCATCACCCCTCGTCAAATATTTTTTATGGTTATAGGTTTAAGGACGGTGATTAAAAAAAACCATTAAAAAAAAATCCAATCTTTTTCTGCTTCACCGCCTCCCGCCGGATACACATAATGCGGCCGATAATGAAGTGAGAATCTCCCACCGTGATGCC
>VZRN01004772.1:244292-336196 GCA_013397935.1 Dasyornis broadbenti | reverse complement strand
GCCATTTTGAGGGCTGAGGGCAGATATTCTTTTTTTTTTTTTTTTCCTAGTGCACTGCAACCAGGTCTGTCTCCTGGAAAACTGTGGAGTGGAAAATGCCTGGAATTTCACAATTGCATGCAAATATGTATTAATGCTATACAGATTCTTTCACTTAGGTACTTACCAAAAGCTGCTCCCTCAGTAAACCGGCGACCATGCAAGCGTTCATGGATTTGTTTAACCTAAGCATGTGCGTTTCTTTTAAAGCCCCGAGCCTAAGTTGTGCCATTTTTAATGCTTGCATTGACTTCAATGGGGTTACTTAAGGGATTAAGAACTTGTAGTATGGTTGAGAATATGCAGGATCAAGCTCCTTTTTTGAAGACAAGACGAGTTAATTAATTAAAAACATAGTTTGTTCTGATAAGGCAAAGACAATTAACCCTCTTGATAAACGGCTAAAAACTCAAATGATACCAAGAATGATTTTCAATTTTTTTTTCAATTAGGCAGTGTTATTGGAGAACTAGCCTTTGATAAGACTGTATTTTCACATAAAATTGTGAGGCTCTTTTTATAGGTTATTTCTCTCTGCAACTTTCCTGTAGAAGGGAAGGGGTTGGAAACTGCATTCCTGAAAAAATTACTCTCCAGTCTTACAGTGAATCTTGCCCTCTTTTTTTTTTTATTTCTTTTAAAATTAATGTTACATTTCATCACATCCAGTCTGCTTCTCTAATCTTCCAGCAACGGTTATTGAAGGTTTTTCTGAAAACTGTCTCGACTTTGTAGATTATTTTCTTCATTAAAAACCAATTTCCTCTTTTGGCTCTCAGTGCCAAAGCCTTGATGCAATAAATCAGTTGAGGCTTGGAGATGGGGGGAATCATGCAGCAGAAGCTATGCTCTGTTTCTTTCTCTCTTCCCCCATTATTAAGAAGGTGTCATAACAGACTGTGGTGCTAGACAGCAAAGGTAAAATGACAGCACTCCATTTCCAAACTCTCAGCAAGTCCTGAGGACTGTAATCAAGACATGGTTTTAGATTAATCTTGGTAGGAAATGATGCACAGGTCAGACATATTAGGATAGGCTTAGGGAAGTGACTCAGGTTTAGAAGCCCATTTCTTCTCTGATGTGCCTTCAAGTTTTTGCTAGACCCAATGCAGCTTTGCTGTAAATATGATGCTGTCACATACAAATGTTGGATGAATCAGTTTTTCTAACCTTTGTCTGTTTGAGGGGAGACAGATAGACTCCTTTCTCTCCTGCTGAGGCAGGGCTGTGCTGACCAGCACAGGGGCAGCCTGGAAACACGCTACGGCCTTGTTGTCTCTCATTCTCATCTTGTCCTGCCTGCTTGGCCATTGAGATGATTTGGGATGCCCACAGGATGAGTGCTTAAATGGGCCCATAAAGCTTGAGGTTTGGCTCCCCTTTCTCGGTTTCGTTCAATTGGGTAGTAATGTGACCCACAATGAAGCTATCTACGCCATTTGGGATTTGCCAAATAAACCTTGGGCTTCTTGTCAAGCTTGTATTTGCTGGCACATGCAAGCAAGTTGAGTAGTGCCAACAGATATTGAGTTGACACAGATATAGGAATGTTCCTAATTTGGAGAGGATTCCCTTTGAAAAGAGAAGAATTTGGTCATTGGACAGAAACATATACTAAGTGCTTCACGTAAAGGAACTTTTACATGATATGGATATCATCAGTCACAGGTGGACTGAGAAAAGGATGTTTTGGGGCAGGGGGTGTTACCTCGGTGAAAGAGACTATGGCACTAGCAAAGGAGTTGGCATGCAGCCTCTTTTGGAAGCACTGTTATAAGGACAACACTAATTGCAACATTTTTTAACCAGTAGTTTTAACAAGGAATCCTTTGGACAGCCTTTCATATTAAATGTAGGACTGGTAAGCTGATGCACGTTCAGTGGCTAAAGGCAGTAGCAGTGTACGTAGGCATGCAAGTTCAGGGGTTTTTCCATTAGGGTTAATATTTGGCATGTGTTTATATCACACGGTCTGCAGCAAGACTCACCTCAAACTCTTTTGGTCTGAATCATCTACTTCAGAGTTATTAGGGATGAGAGCTTCTTCACAGGTTACAAATCAACTGAGACAGGTTCTCATGCACTGAATGCCAGCCAAAGGAGCTGTGCTAGGGTCAGGAGCTGCAAAGCATTTCTTTCCCACACATTGGAGTAAAGAAGGAATTGAGAATTTCTCAGCCCGTCCTGGGATGGGATGGCCTTATGATAGCACACACAGGAAAGAACATGTGAAATATTGTCTTCCTAGACTTGAAGACCTCATCTGGTCTTCTGGGATTTTTTTCTCACAAGACCTTTTGGATGAAGTGTAAACTTAAGATTTGTTCTTCTTTGAAATGAGGGACACCATAATTCTGATCATCCTGTATTTAATGTTTAAAATCTGTGTTTCTATACTAGTCATGCAGAGCTAGAAAAATAAATATTGCATGCAGTGGTTGGCTGACAAAAATTTCTTTGAAGCATTGAAATATTTAAAGACCAGAACACCCAGTGGGACAGAAAATGAGCCCATGCTGCAAAACAGTGCAGTATATAAAGAATCACTAGCCCCTGATGGTTACTGCTAATGTGATATTAATGTTTTTCTTGGTAATGTAATACATCCACAGTATACAAGCACTGTAATAATAACAGTTATAAACCTGGATCATGGCCAGGGCACCCAATTCAACTGGTGCAGTGCATTGTAGAAGATACTGGTTATTTGTGATATTCCAATGCTTTATCAATATTTGGAGGCAAAAATAGTTTTCGATTTATGTAAATGCCAGCTGAATCTTCAGTCTTTCCTTTGTCAAAATTCTCATTGAGGTGTGTGACAATTTTGCAAGCATAAGGATGGCAAAAGTAAGTCCTGTATTTAGATGGCTTTGGAATTTCAGTGGAAGTCACAGGTGCTTTTCTGATTTATGGACAAAATAAGGAGGTTGAAAGAAGGGTACGTTAGAAGGCATAAGGCTTGTGAGAATTGAATTTTCCTTTTATAAAATCCCTTGGGAACACACTAAGGAGATGTCATTTAGGGAAGCAAACCTGCACCTTTTGATGGAGAATGAAGAGAATTCCCTGTAGAGCGAAAGAAAAAACACCTTCAGACATAGATCTTGAGTATAATAGACATTTGCATGATTTATGGCATTGCTTTCATTAGAGGCTATAAAGTCCCAGTACAATAAACATTTTGGATCCTGGACATGCTAACCTTGTACCACCATCTGAGACCTGTAAGAGAAATTAGCGTTATAAACACTTCTGAAACTGAAAAGACTGATTTTGTGTTCAGCCAGAGAGAAGTGCAAAGGAAACGTAGCAGAGAATAAAGAATGAAAACAGCAGACCTTCAGAATCTGCAAGATGACAAATTGTAGGTTCTGTGTTAGGGGCATTTTCCCAAAGAGAATGAAATAAAGGGTTTTGTTGCTTCCTAATCTTCCTTCTTTCCTATGGTAACAGTTGTGGAGACACATATATTTTCGTCCAGGCTTTTTATACAATTGGTCAGTACATTGAAATACCTATTCACTGTTGACAACCTATTTTTCTCGGTATCACTGGAACTGAATGTAAAATGTGGTTTTTTCTGCTGGCTTTTACTAGGCGAGAAGTCTAGTTTTGTATGTGCACCTTTATTCATTTAAAAATTTATGACCTGATGTCCTTAAAATTACTTTTATAGATAGTAAGGAAAAAATGTACATGACAGAGATGATAGGTAATGTGCTTTAAAATTAATGTTCTGAAAGCTCAAGAAGTTCTCCTGTGATAATTCAACATATCAATCCATTTCTACATTAAATCTTAGAACAAGACTGTAAAACAAATCTTAATGAAACCCATTCATTGGAGAATTTGTTAATGCATTTTTGTAACTCATAGCTAAAAGTGAGCAGGGAGTTAGGTTTTGTCAAATACTTTTGAGGCTATAATCAGTAAATCAAATGGCTTCTTTAAACTAAAGAAAGACTCACAATCAATGCAACTAAAGTATGCCTCTTTCTGGATTACTGTTCAGATCATGTGGGGTGGGAAAAAAAAACCCCTGACCAGCTGAATGATGAAGTCTCACTGCTAAACAACGCTTTTGTCCTTCAGTAAGAGTTGTGCAATGTATGACTCTTACCAATTGCTGAACTTTTGTTTTCTGAAAAGTTTGTAATTACCTCATACTAACATCATGTGTGTAAATGTTGTGAGGTTTGTGTTTTGGTGCTTGTTTTTGCTTGGTTTTTTGGTTTTTTTTTGGAGGGGGGAGAGAGTTGATTTTTTTTTTGCTTCTCAGTATGAACAGTACTTCAAGGATAGGTGAAGAATCATGCTATCCATAAAATAATGATAAAATAATCAATAAATAACTTTTGCTGCCATTTCAGCTGTTCTTGTTCCGTTATTCTGCAGTAATTAGTTTTATTTTAAAAAATACAGATAATTATGAAGATTTTATAGCTACTAGTGTTAGAAAGATGCATTATTTCCAGTTTAAACTTTTCTCATGGTAGATGCCTACCATGAAATATTTTCTATAACAATGCAAAGTAATAAATCTTGAGATGGAAAAGGTAGTTTTTATGTATACTGCTGGCTGCAATTAGCATTCATTTTCTATAATGGTTTAAACTAAGTCACTTGAAGTTGTTGTTTTACCTAGAGTCTCTCTTGTTATTTGTGCAAAACATGATGAAATAAATTTTTTAATAATTCTTTTCAATCTGCACTTGCACTTTGCTGTGGAGTACACATGACAGTATAAGTCATGTCTGAATAAACATGAAATGCCTGCATTTAGGGAATTGTGTTCATGCTGTAGCAACCAAGGAACAAAAAATCCATTTTTATTTCTGTAAAGTAAATAAATAGTTATATAAAACTTTTATAAAACAGCCCAAATGAACCTATCTATAGGGGTTTATGCTTTTTGCATTAGAGTGAGGCTATAACTTAAAAATTTTGACCTCAATATTAAGAATGGATAAGTTTGGGGTCATTATATCATTATTCTATAGAGAGATCAAGTTGTTCAATGGGATATTTAAACACTGATGGACTTCCACTCAAGGAATGAATGTGAGTATTCATGTAAGACCACTGACTTCTACAGGAGAATATGGGTGGAAGAGCAGAATTACTTCTTATTTATTTTATTCTACCATATGAATAGTCTCACTGTCATTTAAGCTGGTCTGTACTTGCTTTGACTACAGTTACACTGCTTCTGTTAGGATGAAAATGTGGTTGGTACCTGAAGTGCAAGCCTCAAATCCCATATATGCAAAGAAAGGATTGAATTAGTACTTGAAATTCAGTGTGACTTATACTGACTTAGGGCCATGTTTTGATCTCAGAAGTTACATTTGAACAGTAGGACTAATCAGTGTGACTAAATGCTTGTTTTACTTTTGTTTTCAAAGCTAAGACTAAACATGAGCAAAAATTCATACATACCTATCCTTTGTTAGCAATTTTTGACAGGCCTACTGATAAACAATGTTTGATTTCTTTGCACTGGGGAGAAATGAGACAGAAAAGAAGCGATCTCTTTTCCCCCCAGTGTTCGAATGATGCTGTTTGTGATGCCAGGTCACAAGTTTGTAAACATGAGAATTGTTTAGAAACTCATGTGTCCCTTGTCCTTAAGCTGTCTGATACAGTCTTTACTCCTGTGACAGTGGCACGTGATTTTTACCTGCTGCACATTTCTTGCACTGGCTGTGACAATGAGGGAACAACTGCAATGTGGGAATTTGTCTGGCTGCTGGTCTCTGGCCTTCTGCCAGCGTGTCCCAGAAGAGGACCTGTGCATCACTGGAGGGACAGGGAAGGCAGAGCTGCTGTGCTGGCCTCTGGAAAGAGGTGGGGGGTCTCAGCGTGGCAAGATCCATGTTCCAGGAAATGCTGAGATGTAATGAGTGCAAGTATGTAGTTGTGCAGGGGAATGAATGGGAGGGAGGAGACATTTCAGTAACTTGCTCCATGCTCTTGCAAGGAGGTGACCGCTCCTCAGTCAGCTAGTCCTGACCAGTTTTGGTTAAACAAAGCACTAAATCTCACAATAGGATTCAGCAGATGGAGTAGTTTTGGTAAGATGGGTGCTCTAGACACTTGCTGTTATTACTGTTAAAGGACCAGTGTTAGAAAGACATCTTCTGATCCTTCTGTGATGGTCTGTTTTCTGCGTGGTGGAAAGTACTGGTTTCAGTGACTGAGTGGAATCCATTTTTACATTTTGGAAGGAGTTAAAATGTTTTTCTTGTTGCTTTAAAGTGGCCATGTCTGCTTTAAAGTGCTAATCCAAATCGGATCTGACATTTGAGTGTGTAGATGCTGACGTGGGTATACTGCAGTGAGCAGCACTAACCTGGGGAAAATGCAGGCCAGAAAATATGAAGTGATGCACTTCACAAAGTAATCCAGGCTGCAGACCATCACCACAGAAGCCTGCCCTACTCATACGAGTGACTGTGCTGCCTTTGTGATGCTACGGCTCTTACTTGTGTTTCTACAGCACGGTGTGCTCTGTGCTGCACCTCTGTATATATCCTTGCCTCCCAATGGTCTTGTTCAGACTGTGCCGAATGCAACACAAGCCCAGGTCTTTCATGTAAGCCTGCCCTCTCCAGTTCTAGCTCAGGTTTTCTTGGAGCTCCTAAGAAGGGCCAGTGATGCTTACAGCCTCTTCTGGGGTCAGGCAATACTGCTAACACAATTGCCATTGTGACAGAAATTGATTTCCAGGTAGGGGAGTTCATTGAGTCCTTTCAAAATGGTGCTCAAGTCACTAAATAGTTTTGAGTACTGCTGCTATTACATGTCCGTTTTATCTCCCTGTATTTGAAGAGAATTTAGCAGTGGATTTCTTCATGGTTTTCCTCTGGCCAGCTCCTTTCCTGGCCTTGCTGACCTGCTTGTGAATCCCCAAGAGTCTCTGCCCTGTGATACTCAGAGTTCACTAGAGCATCCCTTGTGCTTGTTGTGTAACAAAGCCACAGCTGTTTCCTGGCCTCTGGGACCCTCTGTCCCTGCAGATGGAGTGACAATATTTGCCTCACTCGATGTTAGTTAATATTTTCTTATGTTAGGAACAATTTTTAACAGATTATGAGCTGTCCCCAAGCAGCACATTGTCAGGGATGTCAATGCAATTGAATGTAAATGATAGCAATGAGGACAGCCCCTCTTCCTCTGGGTTGTCTGTCACAACAAGCTATGCAGGGAAGTTATAAGTGGAAGTCCTTATCTTATGCTGTGCCTTGCCAGTGTTCACACAGGCAAAACACTGTAGTCAGAGACACTTCTGAAGAAATGAGGTGTGTTTGTCAGCTACGTAAAGCCTGGAGCAAAGAAAGGTCAAGATGCATGAAGTGGGAATTAGCTAGAAGGGAGAGACACTTATGAAACAATGGGATCATCAAAATCTCTGACTTGTTCTTTGATTTGATAGTTGCACAAGATTTTTCCTTTAAAACTTTATGGGTACATAAAGGTCTCTCATCTTGCTTCTAACTCATGACTCAACCCAATCTGGACTCATGAAACATTGTACCTCTACCTGCTAGAGAGGTTCACCCAGTGTAGACTAATAGGGGTGCATAAAATACAACAGCCAAGTCATACTGACTTAAAAACTCACACGGTGAAGATATTGACATCTATTCGTTGTGGTAGCTTGATAATTAGAACAGTCATTCAGGAGCTGAAATAATGTCTGAGCTTTCACTGCCCTAAGGTAGTCTCCATCTTGTAGGAAAACGTCCGAACTGCTGTTGGAGGAGGGACATGTGTGCATGTTCTCTATGCATCCTTTGAAAACTGCCAGTCCAAAAAACAATCGGCTTTGCTGAGCCAAAACATAAGCAAGTGCGAATGTGATTCTTCAGCTCCTGCAGTAATGGCAAAGACTCGAGTATTGTCTGTGAAAACTAGGCTTATGTTAAAATATTAGGTATTGTAACTAATCTAGGAAAGGGAGAAAAATGCTTAAAATATCCCCTTTTTTCATTGTTTTCTGTGGTTTAACTTTGGCAGGTTTCTATTTACTGTGCTAATGTTTTTCAGTTCTCTTCAACACTGCTCACAGAGCTTCCAGCTCCCAAGTCTTTAAGAGTTGGGCATTTAGGAACTAGACTGTTGCATTCTCACCTTTTGAAGCTTAAATCCCCTTATGGATTTAGGGCTTTGTTTTTACCTGTAAATGGGAGATAAGAGCATTTTTGTACCTCACAGAAGGACTGCAAGGCTAGATAAAAGTAGGATTAGTGCAACAATGGTCATCAGAATAGGTACCCGGTATAGCCTTTAATAAAAAACCCCAAGAGATTATTTATCTGAAGACAACGAGGGTTAAGTGTGAAAGGCAGGCAAATGCTTAGCAGGAACCCTTTAGGAAGTGGAGAGAAGGGAAAGTTACCTTTTGAGAAGGGGAGACAATGAGAAGGAATTCATGCATGAAATAACACCATTCAGTTCAGGGCAGGACCTGGCCTGACATTTGTATTTGCATATTTTTTGTTCATTTTTTTGTACTTCCTGATGAAATTTAAAAATATCCTAACAGAGTCTGATGTAGTGTTTATAACAGACACTCAGAAGCACTTGCTTTAGCAGTGAGAAATGACTTGGTTTACTTATTCGTAGGAAGGGGGTAAAAGAGGTGTATTGTTTTGGGGGAAACCAAGCAAAAACCATGGTATTTAAAAGAGGCTGTGAGAAACAAAGCAGCTAAAATATCCTGAAGTTACATTACTGCTGTATTTCACTCTTTAGTGTGTATAAAGATACACTTAATCATGCTCATGGAATTGGGCGGTGGATTTAGCTAGCTACAGGGCTGCTTTATTTAAACCCTCTTGAAGTTTGGGTTGAAAGATTTTGAAAGAGGAAGTTAAAATAAACAAAACTTTTTGCAATTAATAGGTGAAACATCTTGCTTGTGTCATTTGGCTGCAGGAAGTATTAATGATGTGTATTAATGGATGTGTGAGCAGTTGGTAGTCAATCCTGAAAAGTAGACAATGTGGTGGACTCCCTTAAAGGCTCTCCTTAGAAATGAGTGCCTCTTGATCTCCTGTCTGCCCAGCCTTTCTTTCAGAAGCCAGAGGGTGTTTGCAGCTGTGAGAGGAGCCACCATCTCCTCCTGCCTTGCCAGTGCCCAGGGAGCAGCACTGCATGCAGTCTGTCTTGACACAGGTGTAGGTTTGAGTTGGCAGTCATAAAAAAAGTGGCACGCACAGCTCCAGCGAGAATGGAGGCATGAATCCTGCTTAGTTTTTCTTACTGATTGAAACTCCTTCTGGCTTGTATTGCAAACAAGGAGTTCCTTCTGCTGGTGTAGGTGCTAGCCCTAGTTCTTGGTGTCTCTACTGCAGTGCTGTGCTGTACACGTGACACAAGTTTTTTAGCTTGTGTGGCCAGCCAGCAGTGAAGGTAGTGTTGAGAGGAGCCACTGTGTCTGCATTCAGGGAGGAGAGATATTGCTCATGTCACGGTTTAGCCACCTGTGAGAGGCTTCATATTCAGACTGAGTGTCATGGTGGATCCATGCATGTGGCACAGAGGGAAACAGTTTGGTGAATCTGTACTCAGCCAAGAGATGATTTTTACCTGCTTAACCATCAAGTGTTTAATGTGCATAAACCCATCCTTTTATTCTCTCAGTAATTAACATTTTTTTTAAAATAAGGATTTACTTAAAATTAAAACTAGGAATAATCTTGTTGACTGCAGTGGGAATAATATCTGGTAAAAGTTGTGCAGGGACTGAAGCAATTGGGATTGGATTATGAAATGAGTATTTCATCTAATGCAAGCATAGCCTTGACTAATGTCTAACTGATGTGTTTTTTCAAACAGATACTAATTTTGTCTTGGGTAATGCCCAGATCGTGGATTGGCCCATTGTCTACAGCAATGATGGATTTTGCAAGTTATCAGGATATCACAGAGCAGAAGTTATGCAAAAAAGCAGCACCTGCAGGTATTTGAGAACAGATTTGTTTTCTGTTGAGTAGCTTGTAGTGTTGTGCCTGTTGCTTGAGGAGAAAAGTAATCTGTTTATTCCAGTTTTGTCTTTTATCTCCTGAGGCTACATCTGTCAAATATGCTTTCCAGGTGAAACAAAATCAAAGAAGAGTCATTTCTAAATGGCTCCTTTTTACACGGTAAACAAATGGCTTTGTGTCTTTGTCTGGTATCTGACTTGAATTTCTCCCTTTATTTGCAGTTTTATGTATGGAGAGCTGACAGACAAAGATACAATTGACAAGGTCCGGCAAACATTTGAGAACTATGAGATGAACTCCTTCGAAATCTTGATGTACAAGAAGAACAGTAAGTAGCTGATTGGTTTGTTCATTAATCTAGGTGTGTAAAGTTATTCTAAATTATAGTGTAAACTACAGTTCTCTCACCCTAGAGGACCGTCCTTTATCTAGGCCTAAATAAGCCCCAGTTCTGCCACTTGATCTAAAAGGGAGAAATGAGAGCATTAGAGATGAAAGTCACTCAGGGAGGCAGAGGAAGGTTTCTAATTTGTTCTGACATTTAGAGTAATTTGTGTGTGATGCTTTAAGACAACACTGAAGATTCCATCAGCAATTGTAGTATACAAGCTATGTTTGTGCAAGTTTCCACTACAGAGAACATAGTTTCTCAGGTTTTAAAAACTGGATATAGCAAAGCCAGTATTTAGTAGTTTTGGAATAAAAAGAACCCATCTTTAGAAACTGAACTACTTCTGATGTTTTCATTTTAAATGTCTTTTGTTTTGGACAAAAAATCCTTAATTGGTATGTGATTTTCTTCCCTAGGAAATTCAGTCCTGTAACTGCACATGTCAGCAGATGAACTACTTGCCCCAAACTTGTTATCTCATCTAGTGTGGACTATGTCATACACAGTTATTTTCATCTCTTTAATGTCACCTGAAGTGTAAATACACTGAGGTCTTCAGTGTGGCCAGATGTTAAGCTGAAAAATTGTGTTCTGTAACTTATTTTGCTCTTAACAATCTTTGCCTTCGAATAATGAAGCTGGTACTGCCTGTATGCACTATCTGCATGGCCTTGCTTTGTGCTGCTTTCCTCCTAGGGCTACCTGCCTCCAATGTTTTCCTGTTTTCTAAAAGGTGATTTCTGTTCCGAGCTCAGTTTGTGGCCGTGGGGACCATATGCAGCACACATCTATGCATCCAAAGCCAAGTAAATAAGCTGCAGTCCTGGGAGCTAGGAGAGTCTGGAATTCTCTCTTAGTTATCAGTGATTTGGCACCAAGAGACTGTGCAGCTCCTCTTCTGTCGTGCTGCAGCATATGGCCTGTAGTAGAGCCTGGGGCCTCTCTGTCTTTTCTGCAGTTTTAAAGCAAGGTAACCGTGGAGTGAGGAATATTTCCTGCCCTGCTGAGCACTCCTCTGAGGAGAGGTGGCCGAGGACAAAGTCCAGCTGTGCAGTAGCTGTGTTGTGGGACATGCCAAAAGACAGAGCTGCGATGGTTCTGCTCTGTTACACACAGGGTCACAGGCATGGGAAAACGGAAAGCACAGAGCTTGCTTTCAAGTTTAACAGAACGCAGGGCACTTAATGTTTGTTAGGTTTGTAGCTTCAGAGATACATTAACTACTGTTACAGAGACTGGCTAATAACGCTGGAGAGTTTTAACAGAAAAATATCAAAAAGCGGACATCCTGGAGCTTTTCCTCCATATAAGCCACATCACAGAGAAACACTGTCGTATTTGCCAGTCACTTAGCTAATTGGCCTTTCCTTTGTGGTCACCTTACCTCTGCCTGCAACTATGGCAATGGTTCAGGTAATGACCATGATTGGTTCTAACCTGCTGTCAGCTTGAAGGCTTGGGAAAGGACCCTGAATTTTGTTAGACATCTTTTTTCCTGCTCTTTGTTTCTTCTGTTTTGTCTCTCTGTTCCTTCCTCATTCCATTTTTCTTTTTCAAATTAGCCAGTGAAATAGACAGGAAATAGATTTTTCGTGTTCTTTACCTGTCTACTCTCTCCTTATAAACTAACAGTCACGATAAATAGCAAGAGCTTTTTTCCATTTTTGAGTTGTTGGATGTTTGGTACATTTTCCACAACCTGCACATTTAACGTAATTCTGTCTGTTTTAACGATACAATCCCTATCCTTTTGGAGGAACAAAGGAAAACATAATAGGAGTTTTGAGTTAATAATGATGTTGGTAGTGCAAGACGGTATTGTACTTTTAGGAGCAGCAGCCATCTTTCTCTTTCTCTAAGTAACAATTATTCCCTGGTCTTACACGTCAACAGCAGATTGAGATATTTAATGTGCTACTGAAGTGATAGGCTGGGGTTTTTTTTGACATGACACTCTCCATGGTGGTGACCCAGGAGAGTGACCTATTTACTTGGTTGTCTGATAAGAATACCCCATCCAGCTGTTGATAGGTACCGTAAATCCACAAGCTTCACTGCAGTTCACAGTATCAATTCTATAAACAACATACAATTTTCTGCCTTCATCATATTTTTGTTTATGGATGCTACCTCTACCCTGGCCTTCCCTTTCTTGGTCCAGTCCTCCCCCCATCCAGAAGCGACTATACTCTCTGTTTTCAGAACTTGAAGTCAAGATGTGATAGAGATTTGATGATTCCTTGGGCTAGGCCCTGGATAACTTAGCAGATATAGAACAGTCGTTGTTATTCTCTGGAAGAATTGCTTCCTAGAAATACAGAGCTCCTTCAGGATAATTGGAAACAATTAGAGCAAACAGGTGCACAGGCACCAGATTTTTGTCATTGTTGCTTTGAGGCCATCCAGTTGCATTCAGTGGGGATTCATTGTCATACCTGGAAGGAGACAAAGTAGAAGCTTTCTTTAATCTGGACTGCAAAATGACAACAGGCAGATTGACAGTAATTTCACATGAGAGCTTCAGTTCCATTGTTTAATTAGATGTGAGTGTCCAGTGATGCTGGAAGTACTGTTTATTTTTATATGGGAAAATTAAAACATTACTAAGTCTGAAGTCAGATAAATTAACTTATCAAGGAAGGGTACAGCTAATGTATTAGAAAATATTTTATATCTAGCCTTAGTCATATCTTACCTTAACTGAATTGATATGTTTTAAACATCTAACTTCTTATGAGAGTTGGACAGCCATTTGTTAAGCTTTTACACTTTATGATCATCCTCATGAGTTAAAAATGGCTGAGTAAATTAAACTTGGATTTTCTTTGTCTTGTTTTTTATCTACAATGTAGGCCTGGCATATAAGCAGTGCAAAAGCAGGCTTGTTTTATATGTACTTACTTTCATTATTGATGAAGTAAATTTTTGTAAGAATACAAAATTTGCTTGCTTCTATCTGCCTCTGAAGAGGTGATGGCCAATTGAAATCTAACCCCCTTTTCTATGCAGTTCTTGACCTACTTCAGTGGAAGAATGTTTGAAGTGGGGTGAACTCATCAAAGGTGAAGTGTATCAAGAGTTAGAGTTTTCAAGTGTCCCCTGTCTGAGCAAAGGCATTCCTGTTGCTTATGGTCTGCAGCTGTTCTGCAGAGAGAATGTTAAGACACCTCTTTTTTTTTTTGTCTCAGAAGTTTTCTACAGATAGGGCCAGCAGAATGCTTGCCAGAATTCTGGGTTGGCTGTAGGTAACTATATTGCACACTGAAAAGTAGTTTGGTAAAGCAGGAGCTCTTTGATGAGTAGACGTATTTTGGTGAGAGTCCCAAAGACTGGGATGCGCTTTCAAGTTGTGCTGGAGTTCACTTCCCTGTGTTTCTGGGTACTTGAATGTTTAACAAATTTAATACCACGAATATTTGGAGGGGAGGTATTTATATTTGATTGTTTGATTTTTTAAATTTTCATTTTAACATGCACAATCTTCTCCCTTCCTTCCTTCTCCCTTCTTCCCCCAGTGTATTCGAAAGCCTTCAGATACCAGAGAATGACAAAGACGCCTAAAATAGTGATTTGGTAGATTCTACTTGCATTTATCTTTGAGGCCAGTGCTTTCTACAGAGGTTCAAAAGCAAACATCCCCATCTTAATTTATAGGCAGCAAAATTCACTTCAGGGTGGTTGACCTATGATTGCCCACTGCTACAGAGTTTCTCATAACTGCTACTGGTTAAAACCATCTAAACCCATTTATATTGGTGTGTGCTGTGCCTGTAGTGTCTCCAGATGGAAACCTTTGCTGAGCCATATCACTGCATAGGAGCAGAAGCAGGAAAGAATGAGGGTGCTGGAGTCAAGTGACATGTATCCTCCTCGACCTCTCATTGAAATGTAGCTCCATTATTTGTCAAGCAGTATGCACACCGGCATCTCCTGTGAAATCCATCTGTGTTGAGTTCAGTTACCTTAAGCAAGGTCAAATTCAATATTTTGGATTCATAAAACTGGTAATTCCTATTGATCATGTCAACTTCAAATGTGTTGGCAAGCAAGATGTGCTGTCATCTCCATAAATATGTACAGAATTCCCAGTAGTAATCCTTAAGTATTTTGTCTGGGGTAAATGGAAAGATCTCAAGACTTTACTGTATCTTCCTTATATTCCTGTTCTTTGGAGAACTCAGAATCAGGTAAACCATATCAGCACTACTGCAGTACAAGGATGTGTGCTGAACCTTTTTTTCTACTGTGTTGTTTCAGTATCATAGGATAACCCTTGTGAGTAGCAATTCCACCTTTGGGGACTAAATTTCATTTTCCTTGTCTTAGCATGTAAAGATCTGACCTTTAGAAGCATTAGCTGCCACAGTATCTCAGCACCAGATAGAGAAGACATGAAGATAATAGCTTTAAAAGTGCTGGGAATATATTTAAAGATTTATTCTTAGTGGCACAGAGTGGTGAGCTGCAGGCTGAGTTGGTCTGTTCTCATTTGGTACACACTCTCTGCTCGAAGCTAGAGTCTATAGGAAGACTTTTGTTCTTTGTCTTGCATGGTCAAACGTCATGGGCTTCTCTGAACGCCTAGTTAAAATCTGGGTGGATATAGTAACTTGCCAAAATCTCTCTGATCACACCTCATCAGCTGGTTTGATATTGGACAAACTGTTCAGTCTGTGTGGGATAGAGAGGAGCAATCTCAGTAATGCCGAGTACCTGAGCATAAGTGAAACCCTAAAAGGGGTGGCTGTAATGGTCAGCCATGCTGTTTATATAACTAAAGCCCTACTGTCTGCATTGCTGCATGTAGGAATTGGTGGAAACAGGCCACATGTTTCTATCCTTTTCATTTCCATACTGCTCAACTTAGGTCAATAGGTGTCTGATGACTGTTTGACCGAGATGTTATCAAGTAATGCAGGAATTGTGCTGGTTAGAGAAAACTTGCCCCATTCATTAATGGCAGTAAAGATGTCAGCTGAATTGTCAAAACATGGTTTTTTTCATTGCATTTGCAAATTAATTTTGGTTTAATTAGTGGAAAGAAAATACTGTATTGCAGCTTTATTTAAACTGTGCTTTTTGTAGTTTTGAAAAACAGTTGGCCTCTGGTTAAATGGCTCAAGGTATGGACAAAGAGCATATTTAAACAGTGGTCTTGATTTTCATATAGTCTATTTTTGTTCAACAGGAGGGAAACTTAGGAGAGCTCAATGGTATGCTCGGGGAGAAGCTGGAATAGACCTTTAAGATCTCTTGTACTTTGATGCTATAAGAATTTCTGAAAGACTTCAACTGAAGTTAAATAGCATGTTAAATGCTGGTGTTCCTGCCCAGCAAGGGACTGAGCACATCATTGCTGAAAGACACGAGACTGGAAAAAAGAAGAGGGAAGAGACAGTAGTATTTGTCTTTCAGATAGGAAATTGAAAGGTGTGCAGAAATTTATGGTGTGTTAGTCTAGAGAAGGCTTGGGACTTGAATCACAGCCCTTACAATTGTCTTTTCTTTAAGGCAACACTGTAAGTACTGTGCTCAGGCCATAAAAGACTATCCAGAGCTGCACCTGTTAATTCTGGATTGGCTGCTTAACTTTGGTACCATGAGCCAGGCTGGTTCTATGACCACTGTCAGGCATTCTTTGTAGATTTTCATTTCTTCTCAGTTATTCACACTGCTTGTCCTGCAGCTTTGAAGGGACATTCACTTTTCTAGCATGATCGGTCCTATGCCACTAGATAAACTCTGGATTCTTTCACTGCTGATTCCAAATCTAACAGAAGCCAATGTAGCTCATGAGTGTTTACTTTTTTGTTTGTGCACTGGTATTATCACTGAACTTTACCAGTGAGAGAGGTTGCCAGGTCTAAACACAAAATGTAAATGGAAGTAGATGTATTGTTGGAAACACTGGTAAACACTTTCTGTGTGGCTGTACATCAGTGCAGACTGGGAAGTTACTCTTGTTTCGCTGTGAGAACTCTGGAACATGCAGCAGTTTCACTGCCTGAATAACCCCACAGGCTGGATCTGAAAATCACATTTTTCATTAAAATGGCCTTGTTTGTGCCTCTTGCTGGTTGTGGTTGTCTGGCTGAGCAAGGACGTTGGCGTTGACACCAAGAGCATGAGGGCTGCCTGTAGGACATTGAAATGCTAGTTTCTGACCTGATTTATAAGTAGTTTATACTTTAGGCTTTCCTGTTTAATAGTTAAATAAACTGTTTAATGTTTAAAAAGTAAAATTCTTCTGATAATTAAACCAATATGCAGGAAAAAAGCTGAGCATGGCCACATCTTGGCTGAGCCATTTGGTGTGTTCCCACAGTTCAGATCCCAGCTCTGCTCTGAACGAGCTCCTGGTTGCAGAGCACTGTGGAAAGCCCATGTAACCCAGCAGTGTGAGCACTCACCTCATGACTGTAGTTTTATATTCTCGTCTCCTATTCACAAGAGACACTGACAAGATGTTAGAGAATACACTGCAGGGAAAATACAACATTGTGGAGGCAGGTACATAGCCTGGCAGAATTTTCCATCTGCTTATTTCTGCTGTTGCCATATTACTGTGTAGATCCAAAACTGGAAGATGATTTCTGCAGACCTCATGTACCACCTTGATTTTACATTTTGCTCTGTTTATGGCTCTCTGGAAATTACAAGGGTACCCAAATAGTGCATTTCATCAATGCTGTCAAGGACATCTGGCTCTTTCTTTCAGCCTATGGGACACATCCCTAAGTTCTACACTTGATTCTAGGTTTAAAAAGTGTTTTGTCTTCCTTTTTCCTGTAAATAATGCAGCTCAGGGGTGGGAGTCAAGGGAGTCAGAAAGTAAGAACCCTGCTGATAAAAGTTCCTTGCCCTGCAGCAGCCTTTGACAGGTTATTGGGGAAAGTCCTCTTGCTGCATTCAGAACGTGTTAGAAAAGTCTTGCAACAACATACTATAGCGTAATCATAAAGGGAAGATGACAGCATACATCTGACCAATAGCCAGAATAAGAGGGTGAAGTGCATCCTTTCTGTGTTGAGTACAGCATCTTCAAAAGCATGCTAGTAAATTTTTAAAGCTGTGAGAGGCAGAGATGAAACTGAGTGTGTAATTCAGCCTCAATGCCGTGAAGGTTAATATTGTGAGCAGCCCATAGCAAAATGGCTGTAGCTTGAAGGGGTAAAACAATACAAGGTGGTTTGGGGGAGGGACAGAAAAAATCCCTAATCAAAAAAAGTGCATGTAGGTAGAGATCAAAAAGCAAGGCTGTAGATGGAGATCCTGGCTGATTAAAAAGTTGAAGTGTTAGTGAAGGATGTTGAGTTGGGTAAAATGAAAAGCTATTAGTGACCAAGGAGTCTGTATTAAAGCAGGATGCAGATTTGATCGGCCTCAGAATAGTTCACATGTGAAGTTAGGAAAAACAAGTAGGCAGGAAGAAATTGAGATAGGCAATTTTAGGAGCTCTTGAGAAAGGGTAGTGTAAAGGGTGTTATTGTCTAGAAAATTGCTGTTGCTGGCTTTGTGGCAGTGTGCTCTAAGCTCATTAGCAAGTTACTGATTTTACTGGCACCGTTACTTTGCAGAATCTTTTCACACTTTGCATTTTTGTTTGCTCATACGTTATTGGAAGGGGTTGTTCAGGAAAGTTAACTCTTTAAAAAATATATGTATATTGACCCTTGAATACTTCCTGCCATGCAGGCATATTTCAGAAATGGCCACCAGTGATTCCATCTGGATTTCTCTGCTTTTTGAGCAGAGGCCTCCATGCATCATAGACCCTGCTGTTTATAGAAGTGGCTGTACATATGGCATGGAATCTCAGCCAGAGTTTAAAACTGCCTGTGTGTTATGCAGGCACAGTGGGAGCCTTAGGAATTGAACTTCGTTTATGGAAGTTGTCCATGGGTTTTGGAGATGCCCTGTCTTTCTGTAGCCAGAAAAGATTGCTCAGCAGTGAGGCACTGGTAGGAACCACCTCTGTTATATTAACATAGTTGGAGAAAAAGCTACCTTTGCTTCCTTTGCTGAACAGCAACTTGAGAGATACATGAGGTTTCCATGTGTCAGGAAACACAAGTGACCCTTGTTACTAAAAATTATTGCATGAAATATACCATGTAGTGCTCATGTTAAAATACTGAGCAATTCAGCATGGAGAAGGGTCCTGTGATTGAGAAAGGATAATCTTAGAAGACTATTTAGTTTCTTTCTGGAACAGGCTTTGCTTCATGAGTGACAAAAATTCTGTGGTGCTCTTTATTCTGGCTTTCCCAGAGAGAGGGTCAAACTCCTGCTGATCCTGATCTTACTTTGGCCCCTGGTACGTGTAGACCCTTCTCTCCAAACACTGCTCACAAGGGACACATAAGAAAAACGCTGCTCACAAGCCTAAATCCTCTTTTTGTGTCTTACTTCTTGTGCTTGAAAAAGCAATGATGAGTTGTTTTCATCATCACTGAGGGTGTAGGAACAGTCTGAAAACCTGTGTACAAATTCCCCGAAGGCTCATGTCTGGAGTATCCTGATTGCCATGTTGGAGAAGTCCTCTTTCTATGTCTAAAGTTAAGACTGCAGACTTAAAAATGGTGCCTTCAGGGAGGTCATGTTATGACATATAGGAGCCAAGTGCTTTGTTCTGAGCCCTCCAATCATCTTATACTCAAATATCACTCAAATCAGTGTGTTGAGTCCTGTGAAATGAGTGGTAGACAGTGTCTTGTTACATGGAACTTCATTGGTATCGCTGGGGTCTTCTCAGCGGTCTCAGTAGAACTGCCAGAAATACAGAAAGGCAGGGCTGACTGGCAGATTCTCTCCTTAAAGTGATCTGTGTGGACAGAGGTAAAGTGGCAGCAGCATCTGAAGGGTCATATTGTGGGACCATCTTTTCCTGTAATGTGCAGGCTTTAATCTCTCAAGTGGTTTTCATTAGCAGTTCATCTACTGCAGTAATTAGAAAGGTGCAGTTTTATGCAGTACAACCTGATCCCATCCACAGCTTGTGTTCTGGTCCACCAAACTGGTCAAGTTCTTGAGCTGAGCCTCTGTGTTATGGTCATGTCCTAGGCACAACTGGTCTGTTCGTAAATCCTGCACAGAACCAGCAAGACGCTGTTGTGTGCAGCCCTTTGCACATACATGGGACTCTTCTTTCAGGAGATCACAAAGCAGTTTGTAAGTTCAAGTGTTAACTTTGCAGGTGAAGTTCAGAAATACTGAGTGATTCCCGAAGATTAAAAAGCTAAGCAGAGACAGAGCAGAAAACTTAAATAACAGTCTTGTCATCTGCTTTGTTATTTTTCCTAATACGTGTTTGCAAAAAAAGCTAACATTAAAGTAACTTTTACAGATGGCTGATTTGAGATGTAAACATCTAAACTGGCACATTTACTGTTCTGCCTACCATTGACCAACTCTATGATGTGTTTTTTTCCAGGAACACCTGTCTGGTTCTTTGTGAAAATTGCTCCAATTCGAAATGAGCAGGATAAAGTGGTTTTATTTCTTTGCACTTTCAATGACATAACGGCTTTCAAGCAGCCCATTGAGGATGATTCATGTAAAGGTTGGTCTTTTTCACAACTATATATTTATGCTGCTTTTGTTTGTTTGCCCTAGTCTTGAAAGAGCTGAAGTCCTTTAAATACCCAAGCCAAAGAATGAAACGTTAAAATAGCTTGTAGCTGTGCCACCGGGGGTGACATTTGTGCAAGAAGTGGTTGCTGGTTTCTTAAGTGAAATTGCTCTGGCCTGCACTGGAAAGGGTCATTGCTAATGAAAGTCCCGAGTGCTTCAGAAGGCCCAGTTTACATAGTAAATAGGTACTGCTCTTCCTTTAAAATACATTGTTAACCCACCCTCCAGCATAGCCTTCAAGGATTCCCGATGTTGCTTAACAGCCCTGTACAAATTGTGTGTGAAGCTGTATGCAAAAACTGAGAAATTAACCCTGGCTGAGTCTAGCAAAGATCTGAATAATTTACTTCTGCCTGAGTTGATGTTACTTGCCATTACTGTGGGATTTCTTATGTTAAAGTTCTGGACTAGTTTCCTTCAGGCTGTGTGAAGAGATTCCAGTCATCTTAAGTGGAATCAGGTCTAAGCTGTCCTGGTGAGTGAAGCAGCACTGTGGTGTTCTGCTCTTAACCCTTTGCTGAGCTACAGCCTGGAAACCTGGAAGCAAACCCAGCTGTGACAGCAGCATAAACTTGCACTCAGGTTCAGATCCTGTCAGAAATAGACCTTTTGTACCCTATGGAGAATTACAGAGACCTGCGTCCTCTGGGGTAAAAAAGGATGTAAGTTCTCCTCTTGTTTGCATTTTTGTAGTATTTAATAATATTTGTAGTATTAAATTAAACAGGAAACTTACTGTGAAGATGAACTGATTTACATTCATTCTCAAAATGTTATTCTTTAAAAACATAGTTTCTCAAAGTGGAAACACCTGTTACTATGAAAAAGGAAGTACAACCTTGACAAACATACCCTCTTCTAGTCCACGTGGGTAATTTTTTTCTCTTTATAAAGCTATTTGTTTGGTTCCTTATTACTTTAATAAAACTAAAAAACTTAGCTTGTCAGAAAGTTTGGGTCTACAGTATTTTTTTCCCGCCTTGTGGTCCTCACTGTATCCTGATGAGGCGTGACAGCTCAGATAAATCAGCACAATGCAGTAAAGCTGGCTCTCATTTATTTGCTGATATATTTTAGTGAAGGTCCTTGCTTTATTTAGTCAGTTGATAAGCAGGACTTTCAGTCAGGAGTGGTAGCTGTGTCTTTTTGCTTTCACAGGGGTTTCCTAATTGGGTAGAGATAGGCAGTTTGTCCTTCACTTTCAGCACAAGGAAACACTTTAACTTTTTTATTTTCCATACAAGTATGTTGATGAAAGGAAATGCCAATTTTTTTTTTGTTTGCTTTTAAATCTCCTTTGGACCTTGAAATTATGCAGTGATCACGGTAATTCTCAGCAGTTGCGTATCTACGGCAGTATAAGCACTAAACCTACACATAAGTGCATGGACTTGCAGAGGAGTTGATGGTAGCAAAATTTCTCCTTCTGGCCTGTGGAAATGGGCAAAGTGACTGACAAAGGTTGCAAACAGAGGAACTGAATGTATTATTTAGAGGCCACTGATTCACAGCTCTGCACTCCTTCCCTGAGTGCCATGTCTTTATGTACAGAAGGGTGTGTGCACAAAATGAGTCTTCCAAATATTATTTCTGGATCTCCTAAATTTAATAAAGCTGCAGCAGTGTCATGCTGGTAAAAGAGTTCTCTGTCACTGTATAGACAAATCAAGCATCATATCAATGGAATTTCTCTTTCTGTTTTCATCCTTAATTTATCCCTTACACTTTTCTTCCATAACTTGCTTGCTATAGGCTAGCTTTGGAATTTTGTTGTGTGATATGGTATTAGTCACTTGATTGCTAGATGAGCAATTTCTCGGAAGAGCTGATTTGTCAAACAGAATTTTACATGTGTGTCCATGTCTTTAATATTAGATCTCATTGTGCAATTGTATACTGTGAGAGAGGGGAAGAAAAGACACGTATAGAGTGTCAGATAATCATCTGTAGTAGGCTCTAGGATTCACAGAGTGGAAAAACGTTTTTGGAAGATCTAAAAAAGGGTAAAATTGTACTAGCTTGTTCTAAGAATCATTATTTTAACAGACATGGGCTTTGAACAGGGCATATTCTTTGTGCTCTGTGTTCTGTTACACAGGAACTTTGTGGCATGCATCTGAAAGAGAGCAATTTTCTTAGGAATATTTGTCATATTCCAAACCCAAATGAACTCTCAATCTGAAAAACTAAAACTGTGAACTGAAAACTGATTGCTAAATCAATTCTTTTTCCTTCTTTCACCTTCAATCAGCTTAGCAAGTACTTTCCTTTTACTGTGTTTGTATGTGAAATCAGTTTCCTATGCATGTGAGTACTTAATATGTAATAGGTTGCCTGTAGATGCAGATATATGTTAATAAAATGTGCTATTTGCACAGTTGCAGAATGTTACAAAGTATTCAAGTTTTTAAAGATCAATGCCTGTATTTCTGTGTAGAGAAAAACATCGAATCGATCATGGTCTTGTACTACATAAAGAGCAACTAATCTGTCAGGCTAAGCCTGCTTAGCTGTGGTATATCTTAGTTTTCTATCACCTGCTGGCAATTTCAAGCCTGATTGTTCAGCTGCAAATGATGTAGTAACTCCTTGAGTGAAAAGTGTAGAGCTGTAATGGCAGGTGTTTGACTACACAAAGATGAATAGACATCTTTTATCTGAAGGTGTCTCAGAGGGATAGAAAGTCCCAGTACCATTTTTCATGCTTAATAACATTTTTTAAATTTATTAATAGTATCAGACATTGGAATAGATGAAACAAGAAAATATTTGTAAAGTCACATGAAAAGTAGACTTCTCATTGTAGTCTTTGTTAATTGATTCAGATATTTTAGAAGATGTTTATTTTCCATCTACTGTGGAAGGTAAATAAGCTTGCTTTTAAATGCATCAGCTTTAAAAATAGTGCGTTCTAAATTAAACCTCTTAAAAATAGTGTGTCAGTGATGTTGATAATATTTTTAAACAACCTCTTTCCACTTTTTCCCATATGCTTGCCCCTTCAAAAAAATCAGGGAAACTAGGTTTCATTGAATAGAAGAAGGCAAAGTCAAGCTATAGCATAGCTAAATTTGGCTTGTCAATTGGTAGGTCACCTTCTTAGCTGAATTTTAAAGTATATGCTATATTTGGAATTAATGCATCTTGTCTGTGTATGTCCCTCCCGGTTTGAGATCTAACACACCAAGTATGAGATGCTTGAGAATAGTGTATAAAATGGAATGCATCACCTATGCAAAACAATTATTTGTGCAGACAAATAGAATCTGTGCTTTTGTACTCTGAGTGGCTCATATGAAGTTTGCCTGAACAGGTTTTGGATGTATGAATACAACGTGAACGTATTCAGAAGCATCTATGCTGTCTCATAAGAGTTTGTAAACAATGCTTTAGAGCCTAATTTTTGCTTTTGGTACTTTGTTTTTATACAAAGAGGTAGTCAAATTCAACATCACTGAATCAAATAGTGAATGGTTGTTATCCTCCAAGACTTTGTAGCCTTCTGTGCTTTGTAGCAATCATCAGTTGCCATCTCCCCTGCAGAAGATGCTTTATTTAATTTTGCAGCTAAGCTGTCCTTTGCATAACAAGCAGAAGTAGAGACACAAAAAATATTTTGTTTGTCTCCTTCATCTTAATTCAGGGAAAGAATCCATGTTTCCTTTTTATTTTTTTCCTTTTTGTTTCTGGTTTTTGGTGGGGTTTTTTTTTTTATTTTTTTGATTGCTGTCTGATTTTTAGTTCTGTTTTCAAAGATGTATTTATATGAACAGAGCCAGTGTTTGGAATATTTTGATTAAAATATACTCTGCTTTCATCTGGATGAAATGTTTTCTTAAAAAAAAGGAAACAAATGAAAGGGAAGTAGTGAGAATATTAAAAAACTTTGGTATGCTTTCCCTGTCCAGATGGAAACATAATACAGTTTTAGACATGAGGTTTCCAAGAGAAGGAGCACTGCAGAGAAGCATGATGGATGGAAGCAAGGATCTTTGATGTGCAGGAACACAAAGGTGGCTTGAGTGGAGGCAAGAACTGCTGGAATCTTGATTTATTCACATTTACACAGTTGTGTGCACAACAGACCTGTGGACAAACAAGATTGTTCTCTAGCAGACAATGGCTTGCTGCTCTGACTCTAGGAATTGTGTGAGCCATGGATCAGCAATGTGGTAACAAGGGTTCTGTCACTGCCACAGTTCCTAATGTTTGAATTCTCGAGTTATTAGGATTGAACTGAGAAGAGTGGTAGGAAACAAATAGCTACCTACAAATAAATAATAAATGCTGTTATGGCTGAGTATCAATTTACTTCAAAATACAGAAAATTGGCTTCTCCAGCTTAAACCCATTGTTAAATGAAGCTTCATGCTTTAAAGAAGAAAAGTTTTGATGAGTTAAATACCCCAGAACAAAAGTATATTTCAGTGCCATATTTCCACATGAAACAAATCTCAGGGGACAGCTTTTGTAATCATCTTGTCATGGGTGTTATCAGAAGCAATTTCTATTCAACTTTTTAGTGAAGAAATGGTGGAAAACTGAAAGAACATCAGGGAATGAATGCAGGAGTGCTGAAATCAGTGCTGTTAATCTTGAAGCTCTCCATCCTTTTGAAGCTGGAGATGTTTTAATGTCATCACATTGCTTGGTTGCTGCATGCTATTTTCTGCAGAACTGGAAAAGGAGACCAAACAGCGATAAAAATGGGTTAGAATCAAAGACAGGGGCACAGGCAAGCACTGCCATGGGGCTGATATCCTGCTTTATGTTTAGTTCCTGAAGTCCAAACTCTCTTCTCTGCTATGTGAGCTTATCTTTTAGGAATACATATGCCTATATTAGAACCGCCTAGGATCATTAGATTTTAAATTTAATTTATATTTTCTCTATTTCTAGAGGAAAACAATGGATATAGGGCTATACCAACTGCTTGTGTTGAAAGAGAACTCCTAATCCATATCATCTGGTCCCTCTGTTCTAGCAGGACTGACACCAGTATATTCTTACACCATTCTGAGGTTTAGTTTCTTGTCTTGGAAAGCTCCATGACCCTTAAAATTTAGTGTTTGTGTTGAGTCCTATGGCTTAAGTCCATTACTTGACCTCTCTTTGTTGGATAGATACCTGACCTGCTGTCGGCTGTGTCTGTCCTTAGGGTTCTGGAGGAAAAATTGCAATAAATTCAACAGGTACTTCTGTCTTTTCAGGCATTACTGGAGATGTTATCATTCAGAAGGATTAGTACTGGCATTCTATTTCATTTTTATGTTCTTTTTCTGCAGTTTTATCTGCAGGTATAGCTCTTTGTTGCAGTTGCCACATTTTTATCTTTTTCCTTTACAAAACCCTGCAAAACTTAAAACCCCAAAAGGCAACAGAAGGAGGAGAGTGTTCTGTTCTAAAGATGAAATTCATACACACCGCACATTGATTCAGTGCCTGGTTTTAGGCACACCATGGCACAGTGGTGGGTGTATCTCCAAGCTGGGCTCCCATGTGTGGTACCCTGTGTGTGGAGAGAGTTAGGGTACATACTCCCAATTTGTATCCACACTGGTTTAAAAAGCCAAGACGTAAAGCCCTGCCTTGTGACTCAATCTCTTGCCTGGGACAGTTAGATGGCTTTCAGATCAGAGTTTGGAGTAGAGGGTGAGATATGATGTTTGTGGGAACAGTTCTTTTGTGTGTCATTCAGGCACCCACAAGTGAGATGTGCAATTCATAGGCACATTCGTTTTCCTCCTCTCTCTGTGTATGTCCGAATAGACCAAATCTTAAAATAGTCGATGTTAGGAAGAAAATGCACACCGAAAAGTTTGTCCTCAGGTTTTGAACCAAATTTTGAATCTCCCAGGAAGATGCCCAGCCCATCAACCTGGTTTGAGTTAGTAAAAGGAGCTGTCTATACTATGTGGCATTAGAAACATTTTGCGTTTGGTAAGGGAGGCAGGTTTCGAGTTCCCGGCTGAAGCTGGAGCTCTGTGCCCTGTTCCCTTTCTCGCCGGGGCTGACGTTTGCGAGCAAGCCCCGTTCGTTCCGCTTCAGCACCACGGCCAGCGCCGCATCGCCCGCCCCGCCGCCGCTCCCTCCCGGGGCTGGAGATGCGGCGATTGCCCGTGTCCCCTTGGAGCGCATCCCCACCCGCAAAGTCCTGCGCTGTGTCGGGTGCGAGGCACTTGAAACTCTTAAAGTCAGCTGTATGCTGGGATGTGTCCAAAGCGGCGTGGCCAGCAAGTCAAGGGAGATGATTCTCCCGCTCTGCTCCAGTCTTACGTGACCCCACCTAGAGCACTGCGCTCAGTTCCGAGTCCCCCAGCATAAGAAGGGCCTGTTGAGCGAGTGACAGGAGGGTCACAAAGATGCTCACAGGGCTGGAGCACGTCTGCTGTGCAGACAGGCTGGGAGAGCTGTGGGGGTTGTTCAGCCTGGAGAGGAGAAGACTCCAGGGAGACCTTATAGCACCTTCCAGTACCTAAAAGGGGTCTACAAGAAAGCTGTGTAGAGAACTTTTTCCAGAACCAGGTTCTATTATAAACTGAATCTTCAAAGTGCTGAGCTTCCGTAGTTGGAGGAGGAGATGAGGCTGCTCAACAGCTCCTGGGTGGTGCTAGCATTTTTCAAGACTGGGACTAAATGCACTGATACTTTCCTTTCAGTGTACCAGAAATATCCAGGTGTATGCTCTGCCTGACTTTCTATTAGGGCAAAGTACAGCTCATAAAGATTGTAGTTGTAGCTAGCTCTTGTGGCTATCATTCAAGGTCTTCTATTTTGAGGGGTATTTGAAATCACTGTAAAAAATATTCTGAATTAAAATTCAGCATATGTCTTCTCTGGCAGAAGCTGCTAAATGTTTAATTACAGTTTGAGAAAATCTATTAGTATACTCCCCCTTTTGTTTAGAGAAGGTAAAATTAATGATTTTGTTTTGCTTTTCTGCTCTGCTTTTTATTATCTTATGTATATTTCTCTGCTTATGCCAGGTCTATGCTTGATGCATCTGAGGCTAGATTCACTTCTGTAACAGACAACTGTAATTTTCATTCTGCATGACTCTAGCCTTAGATTCTGATTAGTCTGGAGTGTCTTCTGCAGTGCTGTGAGGTCTAAATCTGATCATTAGATTTAATATGAGATTATTCTATAGTGGGTATTTATCCTTGCAGAATATGCAGTCTGTGTAGCAGTACTTTTGTAGAGTCATTGCATGTGAAGTCACAGCAGTCATGGGTTTTATTACTGTACCATGCTAACACCTATTTTCTGACTAGCTTTTATCTGGTACTTGGTTAAATTATACTCCCCTATGGTCAGTATTAAAGCAGATTGCTCTGTTTTAACTTCTTTTTTCCCCTTTAGTTGTAAGAGGTTTTATATTGTACACTTGTAGCTTTTTTTGGTAATGTGCTAATCTTGTATGTTTTCCCAAGGCTGGGGGAAGTTTGCCCGCTTGACCCGTGCCCTCACGAGCAGCCGAGGAGTGCTGCAGCAGCTTGCTCCGAGCGTGCAGAAAGGAGAGAATGTTCACAAGCACTCACGACTCGCTGAGGTAATTTTTTCCTTCCCCAGGAGGCTGTAAAGAAATGGTTTTAGCCTTTGTGGGTATGTTGTCTCTGTGCAAGCCAAGAACTGTCAGTCCTCCCTGCCCTGGGAATCTGAAGCTTGGAATATGGTACATGTGCTGTGAAATGTGTCCCATGACAGCAGAATGAAAACAGGTGTCCCAAAGACTTCATGTAACTCAATTGCAGTGTTGTGTTCCATGTCTTAGCAAAGTCTTATTGAAGGCATTATTAAAATAATACTTTCATGCTTAGTTTCCATTCTTCTGAGGATCTCAGTATTAGTAGGGTCTTGCACTATTTACTTATGTAAAATTGAGGCGAGAAAAATTCAGTCTAGTGCACAAGGACATCCTGGAGGGTCTGTGATGTGGCTGTTTCCTGCATTAATTTGTGTCTGGTTACTCTCCAGTGGGATCCCAACCCTGCTTCACCAACTGGTTAAAACAGATGTTTGAGTTACTGGTTTTATGGACAGAACAGCTGCAAGATGCCACAAGCAACATCGCAGACAGATTAGGAAAATGAAACCTTGTGATTTAAGTAGCCTCTCAAAGTTTTGAGATAAGCTCCAGGCAGAGAAGGCTCCTTGAAGTACTTAGGGTTTGAGGGCTTTCACCACGAGGGGGAGAGACTGTCCCAAGTTTCCTGTAGCTGTCTCCTGGGCCAGTAGCAGGGTCTCCCTGGTGTGAAAACAGCTTGGGGAGAGGCTCGATACGGCGTTAATGACAGCCCAGCCAATATAACATGGCAGTCCTGTGTCCCTTCCTGCTGTGAGTGCTGTGGCAGCAGCTGTGACTTGTCAATAATTCTTGATCTTCCTGTGCAGCTAGGGGTGTAAGGCATTGATGGGTTCCATGAGGTCTCCATATATTCAGTACTCCGTTAGTTTTGTTGTAGATATCTTAGTTTCTATGCAAAATAAAATTCTCCTGCTCAGGCCTGTCTTGTTATCACATCTAATAATGACATTCCTGCAGACAGGATCTTACCTCTTCAGTATTTAATACAGACGTGCTCTAGAAGGGGAAACCAATTTCTGTTGGAGGTACAGAAATAACATGGATCCTACCAGCACAGGGGAGGGACAGACATTCACACAGACACCATACTGCAGGAAAACCACATGATTAGCACATGTCCACCCTGAGGTTGCTTTAGTGTCCTGGAATTTGGAATAGTTTTTCTTCTAATCCTACTCAAGGCTTAGTATCAAATAATCCTTTCTTCTCTTTAGATCTCTACCCCTGAATTTTAGTTCATGCTAATTGTAAGCAACAGAATATAAGCAAAGAGACTGAGATTATTCTGTTTGGCTCAGTGAACCTCAGTCTGGACCTCAGTAACTACGTTACCAAAACTTTTTGCAAGTCCACATGCTCAACAAGTCTTTGCAAGTATTGTTACTGGCACAGCCACTTGATTCATTACAAATAATAAAGGGCAAGTGTATAGTTTACGTCTGAAATGAGTTTCTTTAATTGCTGACTGAATATTGCAGTCATTATTTTACAAAGAACATTAGCCCCAGCTGTGACGTTAGGTAGCTTTCATTTCTGCTGTAATTCCATTTAAGTCAATAGAACTACACTAGAGAAGAGTGCAGATAATCATACAGACAAGCCCACTTTTCTTTATTTGAAGATATATGGAGTGCCAGGCTTCTCATTCTGCAAAGATTTCTTGATAATATTGAACATGGGATCTCTAACTGTTCCCTGTTGTATTTTCAAATCTTTTTTCTTTCTTTTTCTTCTTCAGCCCTGCAGTAGGCTATTTGAAATTTTAAAATTCATCCCATTTCTTTTGCATTTTTGTCATTCTTTCACAATGACATTTCACATCAATCTTTTTTGCATGAGAAGGCTCTACATTTATTGCAGTGTTATTTGTGTTGCACGTAGTTATTTATCACTTATATTTTTGAATGTCTCAGGAGGCTGTTGCATCCTAGAGCCTGAGTGGAGCAAGGTGTTGGAGCCTGCCACAACAGCTTACAATTTTTTATTGTTAATGAAACAGTTTAAGAAAGGTGTTAGTGGCAGTCTAACAGGCCATGGGTAATACAAGCAGTATCTCTGAAGCTTCAGTCTCTGACTTTTGCCAGTAGGCATAGATTTTTTTTTAGCCTGACTTCTCTAGCAGCAGTCTTATGAAAACTACTTAAATTAATTATGCAATTAACACAAGGGTGTTAGGTAACACAAGTTAGGTAACTCTGAGACAACATTTTGCAATAAGAGTTTGTAAAGTAACTGATGCATTTCTGTTGCTTAATCACCAAGGAGCTGATTGTAGGGATGATTCTTCCTGGTCACTGCTGAGTACATGTGTTTTCTGCACCTAGGGTCTTTAGCTGATGTGTTCTGTACCATTGCCAGGCAGTTCTGGGCAAAGAAGATTGTGTCAAATTAAAAAAAAAAAGTGATAGTTATGAGAAATAAAAGCAGAAAAATTGTAATGGTGCTTAGGAGCACTGCTTAAGAATGGAACTTATGCCGTATTTTTTTTAAACATTGTTTACCAGAAGCTTATAACTGCCATCTGCCGATCAAAATATTGAGGCTTATCACCTAGCCCTTAGCTTGGGAGCAATTTGTGTGGATGCCTGTGAAAACAAAAGCAAGAGAGAGTGAGAGAAAGCAAGTAGGTGCAGTTGAAAACATGAAAAGGAGAAATTAAGGTGGAAATGAGCGAGTGCTTGGATGTTGGCTTTTTTTTTTTGCCCCCAGTCATGCAGGCTTAAAAATAAATAATTGTAACCACTTTTTGAGGCAATTTATGACTCCTGACTTGGGCTATATTCACCATTTTGTAAAAAAAATCAGGATTTTGTAAAAAAATTTTGCCATGTTTAAAAAAGAACACAACCTTGTAAAACCCATGATGGAATTTGGCATTTCTGCTCTTAGAATAAAATTCTTCAGCTTTAGAGGGCTATTAAAGCATCATGCATCATTACCACAAGTAATAAATGCAGACAATACATCTGTATTATCTGGTGAATCATAAGTAACTGAAATAATACTTTCATTAATAACTTTCTGAAATAAATGTTTCTTTTACTATGATAAAACCATATAATAGTGGAAAATCTTCCTAAATCAGAGCTGTTTCAATTATTTAGGAAATTGTAGTAATCAAATTTTCCAGTGCACACAAGTGGAAGCTCAGCATATTGGTTTATATAGTTGTGTACATTTTCTTCATGATTACTTTTATATTAATCTCTTGGGGTTTGTTTCTTTTTCCTCTCCAGGAGAAATACCTTTACAAGCAACTTGAATGTAGTTGGTTCATGTGGGTGGGTAAGCGCACCTGACTGCTTTAGCAAACCTGTCTCAGGTTGGCACTTCTCTCCCTAGAGGCTGGAGTGCAGTGGGAGCACCTTGGAATAGGGCAGAAGGTACTTTGCATCTCCCTGGTGCAGAGAGAGTGGGGTTTATAGCCCTGAATCTCCAGAAGGCCCAGGAATGGTGTGTGTCTGGAAGGATGGTGAAGAAATATACTCCATATGGCCCTTGGTGCAAAAACTAGCTCTTTCTTGGAGAAACGAGCTCTTGTAACTTCCAGTGCAATGACCTGAAAAACACTGATCTTTAGCACCAAGCTCCGTGGACCTCCTTCCATGGTTTCTGTGCAGTACTGGGTTCTTCCGTTGTGCTTAATGCAACAGGCACAAGCTTGTTCTCTGAGATTATTAAGCTTTGTTACAGGCGTGTTTCTCTTCCTTCAGGGAAATGAAGAATTTGGTGCCTTTGAAAGCTCTTGGCTGGCAAGACTCTGCAAGACTTTTGCCAGTCTGCACAGCAAGTTGCCTTTCCTGGGAGGGACAGTGTGAGCTGGGGTAGTGCCCTTCTTTCACCTCAAGCTGTGAAATCAGCTCCAGCAGTGCCAGCAAGCTGGAGTGGTTTTGCAAAGGTGCACATTAGTGATGTAGTGAGGGGGAGCCCAGGCTAGAACTTGTCACCTCCAGGCCACCCAAAAAGAGGACTGGAGGCACCTCAGGCTTGCTGCAGGCAGCTTTCTCCACCTGATGAGAGACTGGAATCCCTATGCCATTCCTTGATGCCCGGCTCCTGCCCTGTCCCTCCATTCAAGATTCCTGCCCACAGTGCTGGTGCACATCCTTCTGCTGGAGACCATCTAAAGCCATGGCCCCTGGTCTCTTTAAATAGCCATTGACAGAGCTTCCCCAGAGACCCCAAGGTGGTAACAGAAGTTCAACAGACTTATTAATAAGGTCCCTAGCTATTCAGATAGTTTAGAGGATGTTTACTTTCTAAATAGAAGGGGAAGGAGATCAATCAGCCATCAATCCTTTTATTGTCCTGTGCTGTAACCCTTGAATCTCAAACAAGCTGGGAGACAGTGCTTTGCATTTGGTGATGACATTTTAAAACACCGAAGCAGCAGTTTATTTCCTTAACAAGTTGGAACTAGAAGTCTGTTTTTTCTGCTGTCAGTTCAGTTCTGCATCCCTGCAGTTCAATTCGCTTTGTTTTAATGTTTTTTTTCTATTTACAGCATAATAATGGACACCATCATCTAGCCCCTTCTTTATTGTCAGACAGAGATTGTGCTTGCCTTTTTCCCTATTTGGGTATGCAGGAATACATTAGTATATTTTCCAGTAAGTTTAGTTTTATTGACACAAAATTTCTACAAGTTCTTGGAGTACAAAGAGACCAGAAGTTACCAAAATGGAGTGCATTATACAATTCTCAGTCTAGAACTTGTGTATGTATAGATAAGAACCAATCTGACAAGAGCTAACAATTTTTTTTTCATTTTTTCATGGTTGAGGTTCCTGTACTGATTAGAATAATTACCAAAATATTTACTTATTCATATAATACCAGGGGCTAAAAAAATAAGCTGTAGTAGGCCTGTGATTGCAGAAGAAGCAATGATGTTTTCAGCCTGCATTTAAGGGGTGATACTGTCTCCCCACACTAGTAAAATCTCAGCATTAAAACTGAAATTCAGCTAAATGACTGAAAAATGTTAACTGTGTGATGGAGGTGGTTGGTTTTGTTGATCAGTTATTCCAGTGAATGATTATTGCAGAGGACTCTCCTTGCTCAGTGAAGCATATTTCTGGCTTAGGATCCTGTGTTAAAGCTGCTGCTCATGCAGAGCCTCCTAAAAGCCAGGAGTAGCTCACTGCTTTCCAACTGATTCAGGTACAGCTGCAATGTGCAAAAGGGAGGGCAGGAGATATTTGCAATATTGATTTTGTGCTAGAGCTTTTGTTGAGAAAAGACATCTCAACATCTGTCACTGGGACTGCAAACAAGCCTTGAAGGGAATGACGCTCTGAGTACACACGCTGACTCAATACACAGCCAGTGCCTCTTCCAGTCAGTACCAGTGGTTTCTGGGGACTGCATGGGCTTGCCGGCTCCTCCTGCAGAGAAGAGAGACTACTGGTGCCTTGTGCTGCTTCCAGCTTCTCTCAACACAGGACAACTTTTTTGATTCCTTTTTTTTTTTTTTTTTTTTTGGTAGTGTGGACAACCTACATGAATCAGGGCCAGGAGTGATAGACTACGTAATACTACAGTGAATATGTCTGAGTCCTAGTTGGGTCTGCAGGTGAAATCTTCCTTTCTCCTCTTTGCTGTCGTTCTAGAAACTCAGTGAAACAAAAATAGCGAGCCCTCTTATTTTTTTTTAAATTAAATTCTTTTTCACACTCTAGATGCCTCTGTGGTAACATGCAGGTCTGTCAGAGCAGGTCATGTTAATTCTCTTCAGGAGAACATACTGGGCTCAAAGTCAGCAGGCTTGCAATTCCCATTCTCGTTTACACATGTGCAAGGAGCTGTGATCTGACAGTGTCTGACCCCTGTTGTGTACAAGAGTAAGTGATTATGTGAGGTTCAAAGCAGCAGGGAATTTCATCTCAGACTGTTTTGTCCAAGTAGAACTTTTGTAGCTGATTGTTTTCTTTTGTCCCCTTTGGCTGAAACTGTTGGAAAAAATCCCACCAGTTCACAAAAAACCTAAACCAAGCAAACAAACATAAAAAAACAAAAACAAAAAAACAAAGGCATTCAGAAAAGCCTGCAGATAAAATCCATGTCTAAATAATTGACATTTAAAAAGGTGAGATAAGGAGCATGAAAGGAAGACATCCTTCTATCTAGCTGTGTTGCTGTATCTTTTCCCTGAGAAAAACAGCTATTTAATTTCCTTCTCTGCTTCCTATTGCTGTGAACTATGTGTAAATAAATGTGAAAAAGGAGCGATGCTCCTAAATACTTCTCACAGGTTCTGTGGGTTTGGCATTACCAAGCACATTTCACTGGAGCAAGCCTCTATCTTCCTTTCAGTTTTCATCCATAACTCATCCAGGGTAAAATTAATTTTAAAATTTAACTTCTCTTTATTTGGACACAGGTTCTTCATTTTGATTTCACCCTTATGTATATCCATACACATAAACAAACACATTCTCATTCATAGGTATGCAAAAGAAAGTTGAGTTCCCAAGCATTAAATACATGATAATACTGTTTTCACAGTAGTGGGCAGAACTGGAGCGACAGTAGACAGAAAATGGACTGCATTTATGAGACTGCAGTTATGCAAAACAGTGCTCAGTGTCAGCATGTGCTCAGCTTGAGGTCCAGGGTTTAAAACACGTGCTGGCAAATCATCTTTTGCAGCAGTGCTTTTCTGACTTCAGACCTAAGTGCAGCGTAACTCAACAGTGTGCCTCGGCAGGTCTGCTCAAACCCTGTGCTCAGTTTGGAGCCCGCTACGGCAAGAAGGACATCGGGGCATTGGAGCGTGTCTGAAGACGGGCAGCGAAGGTGGTGAAGGGTTTAGAGAACAAGTTTGATGAGGAGCAGCTGGGGGAGCTGGGATTGTTTGGCCTGGAGAAAAAGGGTCTCAGTGGGGACCATTCGCTCTCTACAGCTGCCTGAAGGGAGGTTGTGATGAGGTCGGTCTCATCTTCCAGGCAACAAATGACAGGACCAGAGGAAATGGCCTCAAATTTCACCAGGGGAGGTTAAGATTAGATACTAGGAAAAACTTCCTCACTGATAGGGTTGTCAAGCATTGGAGCAGATTTACAGGGAAGTGGTGGAATCACCATACCTAGAAGTGTTCAAAAGGCATGTGGATGTGGCACTTGGGGACATGGTTTATTGGAGAGCATGGTGAGACACTGGGTTAATTGTTGGACTCAACAATCTTAGAGATCTTTTCCAATCTTAATGATTCTATCTTTCTATGATTTTACATCATTAAGTAATTAAGGCACTGAACTTCTCTGAATGAAAAGTTGAAGTCCAAAATGAGTTTATTGAGGCTAATGATAGATACCTGTGGACCTGCACAGCCCAGACAAGAGGAAGAAAGGCCTGTGCATTCGTGACAGACTCTTTCAAACACAGTATAGTGAAGAGTTAAATAGCCAAGGTTGAAAAAAAATGTGGTCCAGTGGTCCTGGTGCTGTACTGGAATTTGGAAGTTGCAGCATTGTCCCTGGTTTTGCCATCAGTTTCTATTCTCAACTGCCTTCCTGCCTATAGTTGCCCATCATTTATCTGTCCTGCCTGTCTAGATAGCTGAAGGGTTTTTCTCTGTTTGTCTTGGATACCCTACACATTAGACTTAGTGTCAAAAAATAATTAATAGCATTAAAAGAAACAACTGTTCTTAGTTTGATGCTGATTTGTTTAACGAAATACTTTTCTTGGCTTGCTTAGCATTTGGTGGTGATGAAAGGAGTTAATATATATGTATTTTTATCAACTGCTGTATTGAACTTAAGAATCTACAGTATGAAAAATACCATGAAAAAATTAAGCATATTTTCTTTTTCCTCTCAAATCTCTGTGACTACAGGTATTGCAGCTGGGTTCTGAAATCCTCCCACAGTACAAACAAGAGGCACCAAAGACTCCACCGCATATAATTTTGCATTATTGTGTATTCAAGACTACCTGGGACTGGATCATCTTGATTTTAACCTTCTACACTGCTATTTTGGTCCCTTACAATGTCTCCTTCAAAACCAAACAGAACAACGTGGCGTGGCTAGTAGTCGACAGCATTGTAGATGTCATCTTTTTGGTCGACATTGTGCTTAATTTCCATACCACCTTTGTGGGGCCGGCAGGAGAGGTGATCTCTGACCCCAAGCTGATTCGCATGAATTACTTGAAGACCTGGTTTGTGATCGACCTGCTCTCCTGCCTGCCATATGATGTTATCAATGCATTTGAGAATGTTGATGAGGTCAGTATACCAGTTCCACTTCTACCCATTAATTACTACTCAATACCTGGGGGAAGGTGCGGGAGAGAAGAAAGAAATTTATGTTTTTAAATACATTGAATTACTGTTCATATGTCTCTGGTAACCACCCACAGCATGCATAGAAGTTTGCTTATGAGTCCTAGCCAGAAGGTTCATTCTTTAATTGCTGCTGGAGGTTTTGGTGTTAAAAATCTATGTTTATTTTCCTTCTTTCTGCATCCTCAGAGTTCGGGAGGACAGGTAGAGGCAGACAGCAGTACTTCTGTACAGCACTGAGGAAAACTGCTCCATCTGATTTACCAGGAATAGTTTGAACTGTGTGTCAGGACAGTTTCTCGGTGCAGACTTTGCTTGCTTTCACTGATGACCGAGCAGGGTGTTTCTGCTAATGCCAGTTCTTCACAGCAACAATTGGGAAGTAAAATACATTTTTTTTTCAGCTACTTCTAATACACTATAGGAGGTGGCAAAGAGGCAGTGACTCACTGAATTTGTCTGAGAGCAGGAGAAAGCACTGTGTGGATACCTGGTGATCTGTGCAGCATTGTTTTAGAAGGAAGGTAAAGCAATTGAAAATGCTTCTTTGGTAATCCCATAATTAAATGAAAGGGTAGGGAGAAATCTGGTAATTTATATCCTCGTTAATTCTTCATTTCTTTGGGAACAAGTCACATCCAGCAGAAGAACTAACATTTAGACACTTAAAACCACAGTGCTACTATGCTTTAACTGCTTAATTCTCTCGCATCAGACTTGCAAGAAAATATTCCTACGGTCAATGTATTATAGAGTTCCATGCCTAAACAGTTCAGAGAGCTAATGAATTGTTAATAAAATTTTAGGGAGGATTCCAGCAGTCTGCTTCCTGGTTACATGTTATAAAATCTGTATCATCAACTAATTACGGGTCTGAGTTGATCTGTGACACATACTAAAGCTGTAACAGGCAGAATCACAGGATGGCTGGGCTTGGAAGGGATCTCTGGAAATCATCTAGGCCAACCCAGCTGCCAAAGCAGATTCACCCAGAGCAGGCTGCACAGGATCACATCCAGGTGGGTTTGAATATCTCCAGAGAAGGAGAGGGATTTACATACCTATCTCATCAGGGCTTAGTATTTAATTTTTAGCCTCTAAAATTTAAATTTTATTACTTCCTTTAAAGTATGCCAATGTTAAAAAGGACAGCCTAGCTATCAAAAGAAAACTATGCCAAGTGAAATATTGGCAAAACCAAACCCTGTTACATTTTAAAAATTACACTGCGCAGGTTTTTATAAAATTTAAAGTGGTTTCCTCAATGACTTGAGGACAGGTAGGCAAACTATTAAATGCAGTGGAAAAAATGTGATGTTATTTGATATTTAATTCCCTAGAGAAGTTTTCATTTTATATCAAGCTACAGGCTGAAATAACACAAATGAGATCAAGCAGAAAAGCCTCGTGAGACCTGTCCTTAAATATTTGTTTGCCACAGGAAAGACCCAGACTGCAGATTATTCTGCAGGGCTTTCACATTTTACTTTGCCTTGGCACTGATAGAGCGATGGAAGGAGTGGCCATATGTCAGTTTCTGACATTTACACAGAAAGAGTAAAAATAATAAATAAAGAATAAATGAAGCAAGAGACAAAAAAAAAAAAAAAAAAAAAAACCAAAAACCAGGAAGGCAGCTTTTCTCCCCCATGACAGGTAGTAGCAACCTGGTGAAGATTTTGCTGAAGGAACACTTTTTAACTTTAGACTGGTGTTATGACCTACAGAACATCCCTGAGGAAAATGTCTGTACCAGTGGCTGTGACAGCCCTTGAACTGAGCACAGATGCTTTTGGACTCATGGTAGCAATTCTGCAGAGAAGTTCTTTTGTGCATTTGAGTTGCTCCAGGTTCTCCATCTCAGTGTTGCCTTGTAGCAGTGAGAAGCTGATTGGTACTTCAGTTTTCCCATGGCTCTTCAACAGTCTCCTTAATCAGTATAACAGTGTTAGTTTTAGTTATTCTACCATTGTGCAAAGGAAAAAAAAAATCAACATTTTTCTTGATGCTGTCCTTTCAAGACTGTTCATCTCCGTTTCCCATAGTGGATTCTGACATTTGGCTGGTATAAATCATTGTAGAGTCATTAGAGCAGAGTTTCCACTGGTGTAAATTGTCGTGCTTCTATTAAGGGCTCGTAGGCTGGTTTATGGGACCTGAGGGGATTTGCCAGCAACACCAGCAGAATAACACAGTGCATAGGATAGGATATGCTGATCACTGTTTCAAGAACTGCCTGTAGAGAGAAAGACAACGTTTTATTAAAGAAGAAAAAAATAAAAGCCACATTCAAGGAATCTTGAAAGTAGAAAATCTTTGCCGTATATATTTTTTTCTGTTGTGTAGAGCATTGCCTTGTGGGTCAACTCCCTTCCTTTGTTGCTGGTTTAAATTTACCTCTTTCTTGCCCTGGATTACACAGCATATAACTTCACAGTTGGATTAAGTCAGGTGCAAGGCTGTGCTGCTCAACATGGAAGTACCCAAACTGAACTGTTATCTGTGTGTCACTTGAATTTTGCTAGAGAGAATTCCCTTGAAGCTATAGCTCTGGAGTCAGTAGGTGGCCATGGCTGCTGCAGGGATTTTTTTTTTTTGAAGTCCTAATGTGAATTCTCTTTAAAAAATTGCCAGAGATTAAATGATACCTAATGTCAACAGTGGTGAGAAAATGAGATGAAGAATATGAATTGCTGTTTTCCTGGTTTGATGTTCTCCGTATATGATTTTAAACAGGAAAAAATAGAATCCTGGTTTTGTTGCAGTTCCTGTGATGAAGGGGGACTTGTCCAGGTGCAAGCTCACTTATTTTGCTGTCTGCTGTCATTCTCTGTTAAAAAAAAAGGCACTGAAGATGCTGAGGATGTCATGGAGGAACTAACTTGACAAGTCAATTTGGTTTTAAGAATGCTGTAATTACTGTGATGGAGACTAATTGATTTGCAAGTGACACAGGACCTGGAGCACTGGAGAAGTGAAAAACTGTATAATAGGATATTGAGGGGTTTATTTGCTCTGGGCAGTTTTGGGACTGTCCCATCACTTAGGTCTAGATAGATTAACTGTGAAATAATTTTTGTCATCTTTAAAATCATCCACTACTATAAGAGTAATTAAAATAGATGAAACTATAGTTGATCAGTATTTTTGACAAGCAGATACTCAACTGAAAAAATTCTGGTATTGGATTTTTTTTCTATTTTGAAGTAACTTTTTGTTTTGCAGTTTACTTTATTATTCCATTATAAGATATAATCAAAAATATTTTCTTGAAACAAAATTGAATGTGACTTCTGTGGTTTTCAGACAATTTCAAAATTCTTTGGGTTTGTTGCAGTTTGGAACATTAGTATATTTTCAATTCACATTTTTCAATATAATTGAAATTCTAGTTTCCTCTCTGTAGGGTTGAGAATATTTCTGTCCACAAAAATAATTTGAATTCATTAACTATTAATCAATACAACTATTAATAACTACAGTTAATTCAAGAGGCACTTAAGTATGAATAGCCACATTCTACAGATGGAAGAGGGAAGAAAAAACATTAATGTCTTTGTTCAAGGCCATATAATTAAATATGAGACTGATCTCAAGTGCTGTGCTCAAAGAGACAGTACAGCATTTCATATTCAGACATGAACAGAATTCAACAAATGAAGAAATTAATAGCTATAGAGAAATTTCTGTTGTTACCCAAATGAAAGTAAAGTTACGGATGTTTCTCCTGGCTTTTATATATCTGGGAAGTGAATGATACAGTTAAATACTAATTATTTTCTTGACCTGCCATAGAACTTCAACAGAAGAAAATATACCACTGAATGATGAATCAACTTAATGCTAGGCTTGAACTTTCTATTGTTAAGAGAATACATCATGCTGTAATTTAGTCTGAGTAAGAAAAGAAAATATTGGTCTAAAATTTAAACAGCCCTTAAAACATGTGACGTTAGTCTCTTTCAAATTTGAATGATCAAAATAGCATTTGTCAGTAATTCTTTACAGTAATTAGTATTATTCCTCACTTAAGGAAATACCACCTACTTTGGGGGATAATGTTATCTTTTTGTGTTCAGACATCAATCAGTAAATTTAACAAATACGAGGCTTAAAGAAATTCCACGATTTTTGCCAAGAACAGTGCAATTTAAGAATTTGAATTCCAAAGCATATTTTTGTAGTGTCAGCTTGAGCAATTTTATACTGTGGTTTTCATCCATAATACCATAAGATATAATTTATATTGGAAAAAATTGGACTTATTACATGTGATGCTGTTGTGAAACCTCATGGTGGGAGTGGAATCTAGACATGTCACCACCATATAAATCTCTGAAACAGGGAGTTTGTAGTAATAATTGCTATATGTGTTTGAACAGAACACTGTGACCAATTGTTGGCTGATGCCAAACTGAGAACCGTATATCACACTATTAGCTGAGGTAGAAGAGAAATAAATGCATAGTAAAAGATCATCAGGAAAGATGTATTCAATATAAATGATCTAGTGCTCACTTAAGTGAATGGAGAGGAGCAGCATGTAGGCAAAGAAGATGTACAGCTTGGAAAGGACAAAATTTATGATGATAAAAAAAGTTCCGGAAAAAAATACAATACAGAAGTAATAGCAGTAAATTAAGCTAATTAGCGCTAAGTGAGCATGGTGTAGCTGGAAAGTAAACAGTGAGTCGAGAGAGGAAAAAATGAATGTGTTGCTGGTCAAATTGTTGGCAACTCTCTGAGGCAGTACTTTTGCAATAGATTAATTTAAACCTTGTTAGTGGAATAATCTCTCATGCTAATACAAATTAGCTATCTAGGATTTACTGAAGAAGCTACACTGGAAACCATGCAACTTCCTTTTTTTTTTTTTTACCATTGCATGCAATAAGGACCAAGGGAATAAATTATCCTATTTACAGTTTTATGGAATAAACAGGAACCTATAAAGAAAGATTTTGGGTTAGATGAATTTTGCAAACTGGAAAATAAAATTTTTAAAGTATTTTTAAACTGTAAACAGCTGAGTAACACGAAATGTGTTTGAAATATTAGTTCACCACTCTTATTTGAATCTGTCCAATGAGGCAGTGCTGTATTTTGCATGTGAGTCTATTGGTAAATCTAGTAATGAATGAATATTTTTCTATGGCTAATTGAAATTTTAAAGTAGTCATAACCTACTTTCTGTGTGATTTCTTTAAGAGAAAAACCTCAGCTGTGTATCACAGAGTATGATCCAGGCATAGAGGAAATATTGGCAGATTGTGGATCTTGGATGAGATGAAAGTAGATGAGGAGGGTCTGGGGAGACCCTGTGGACTGGGTGACACCTACTGGGGCTTCTGGGGAAGAATCAAGCAATTGGGTTATAGTGCCCAGGTGAGGCAGGGGGAGGGCTGGAACAGGGGCCTTGGATTGGGGATGTGATGATGGAGAAGATCTGCTTGGTTGGGTGTCCTTGTGTGAGAAACCCCCTAGAAACAGGACAAAGCCCATGGGAGGTGTGTGCTGGGGGCCGTAACCTGCCAGAAACCCTTGCAGCATGGCTAGGAAGGTTCTTGATGTGCCTTCTAGGTGGTGTTTGGAGCTTCAGAAGGAGCTTGGGGGGCTAGAACTGTGGAAAAAGAGGAGTGCAGTGGAAAGGGAAAGCTGTGGTGGAGGAGGAGGGCTGCTTGTCTGACTTCTGTAAGTGCCTCTGTACTGCAGCACGGCCCCAGGGGACTGTGCCAGGCAGGAATTATTCCTTAGCAGTCAGGTAGGTGGAAGGAGCATTTGGGGAAATGCAAATGGTGTAAAGCAGGTTCCTGGGGTAAAGTTGGCAGCCAGGGTATAAACCAGGTAGGCAAAAGAAGCACTTGCTGGTCAGAGTCTCCTGGGGATTCGAGTGAGGGTGTCTCTCTTCTTTGCATACTTTGTTCCACATCTCCTCGCGCATTTTTTTTTTCTATCAAATATGAGTTTCTCTGTCTTTTTCCTTTAAAACCCGACCTCCATGCTACCCTTCCCATGCCTTTTTTTAATGCTACTCTATGAAGGGGCATGCTGTCTTTCCCCTTAAATCCTCAGTTTTCCAAATTGTGTTGATGCTGTATATAGGCACTGCAGAGCTCTTATGCCTTGTAAGGTGTTCAGCGTTAAATTCTCTCCCCTACTGTAGGCCTGCTTCAGGTGTTGAGTTTATTTTAGTTCTGCTACCTTCCCTGGTCTTACCCAGGCTCCTACAGCCTGGTGGCTCAGAGACATCTGCTCTGTCTGCTGATGAATAGCCCCTCCCAAAAGAGAATTCCATAGTAGGATGTGTTGCTGTGTCCCTGCCTGGTGGTGACCTTCTCTGTAGTTTCCACTGTTGCTGTTAAGATGCCAACTCCTCTTCTTCTGCACTCCTAATGTTCAGATTAGTCTTTTTGCTAAGCCACAGATAAGAAAGGGTGTTATTGGATTTCAGGGCTACTTCTTCATAGCTTTGAAAGGCCTGACATGATTTATCATTCTGTTAAAGAGAGAATAGTAGTCTACATAAGCTATTCAATCTGTATCAGGCTAAAAGAATTAAAACGCTGAATTACATTTTCAGTGATAATGTATGGTGATAGCCTTTGTCCAAGAAGGAGAGCTAATTGAATATATTAGATTCTGAATTATTGCAAAAAGCTGCTATTAGAGTGAGGCTTACACTGCATATAAAGGGAAGCATGTTCCAGAGACAGGGATCAGTTACGCTCCTCTTTTCCCCCCATTCAGCATACTTGTATCGATCTGAGGCAGAAAGTCAGATGAGATGACAGAGTATTTGTTTGAGTAGCTAAGTGGTTGCTCTATAGTCTATTTCATATTAGGGATGGGATTAGAATTGGAAAGATGGAGAGGTATTAGATGCCAGTAACACTAAATCTTATTTGGGTGTTTTGCCTTTTTGAGATAAGTAAAAAGCTTCTGGAACTGACTGCTGCTTTGAATCATTGGGAAGCAGGTTGTTGTCTATCAGGGATTAATTTTTTGTTACTGCAGAAAGTGGGTTTTCTTTAGGTTACTTATGTGTTATCTTTATTCTTGTTCTTCTCAAAGAAAAAGAAAAAATAGTTTGTTTCCTAGTTTTGTTGTTTTTCTGAGTGTGCGTGTAGGCATGTAAGGCAAGTGTGGACATAGTTTTATGTCCACATAAATGAAAAATCAGCCTTCCCATCTCTCCCCACACCCTGTGCTCTTACACATGAATTATTGCTGTTTCTCCCTCAGTTCTAACCAAGCTCACAGATGTCTGACTAAAATAAGCTTTGGGAGTCTAGAGATGTGTTTTCTTCAGCGCTGAAAACCACAGCAGTACCCAGAGGGTTTAGATATTGATTTTGACCTGTGCACATAACGTTATCTCATCTCTTTGTTGCTAAATATGGCAGTCTGTAGGAAAGGTCATGTTCTCAGACCTAATTAAGAAAATCAGAGGGGGCAAGTGATGGAAGTGTGTAGTCCTAATGATGACCTGATAGGGCTGACTTGTTACTGCAGGTAGGCAGAGCCAGGCTGTGGCATGGCTGACTTCAAATAAAGTGTCAAGAAAGAAGGCAGTGCTTTCTATGGCTCTTCCTTCACAGTAATGATAAATTTGGTTCATTGCCTCCCCTTTTGGGATAAATAATTTTTTTTTTTGTCTGTTTCATTCTCTTTCTTTTAATGGTTAGCTTTTAGTCTCCTCCAACTCCCTTTAATTGAGATGAAGCCTGAACTTTAGCAGTTCCATATGAGAGAAAAGTGCTGGAAAACTTAGAAAAGACTTGTGCCAATACTGAATATTTCTCTTTTTAAAAATAGATAGTAAGTAGGAAGTAAATTATCCTTCCTTTGAGCCTAGAAAAAAGTCTTAATGCTTGGGTTAAGTGCATTTTCTTTCTGTACATGTAGAAAGTGAATAATGGCCTAAAAAGTGAATACTGTCATGTAGATTGAATCTATTACTAAAGTACTTGTGCTACTGCAGCTGTAGGAGGTGGGGTGAATGTAGCATTTTAGTTCTTTTCTGAAGTTGTTCATCCTACATCTTGTTTGGAACGGAAAATGAATTATTTCTCACTTTTTTTGGGGGTGGGGGTGGCCTCAGTTACTTATTTGACTGTTCTTTAAACAATTTATATTTTGGTTTTTTTTCTAGGTGAACTTTTATTATTCAATGAATTGAGTTGAATTTAATTTTGCATGGCAAATGAACAGCAGCAACTGCTTTTATCTGTACAGCATCTTTCACCTTAGTGTCCATTGTTACTGTTCTTGGGGACCATAATGACACAAGTAACAATGATCACTCCGCTTACAGCCCTTGTGTTTTCAAAAGACTTCACAGTGTCTATGTTTCTTTTTCTGGGTGTGGAAAGTAATAGAACAAATCTCATGTTGTCTGATTGAGAGGTAGAGCCAAACATAGATATCCTGGATCCTGTGTTTGGAAAGAAGTTTATTTACATGGCTGAGATACCGGTGTGAGACAAGGGGTGCACTCACAGTAGATTAGATCTTGCAGAAAACAAGGAAATACAGAAGAAAACGTGTGTAAATGTGCACATTATGTAGTGAGTAGGTCTAATTGATGACAAATTTTACATGGAAATTTACTTTTGGCAGTATTTCATGGACAAACTTATGAAGCATTTGCTTTGAATGTAAAATATGGGTGCTGCTTTCCCCTAGGACTGAGACTGGCCTGTTTTTCTGTTGTTTGAGGTACAGTTCTACTCTGCAAAGAATGTGTAGAAGGAGAGGGAGGGGGAGTGGTTGTGTTTATTATTTCAAGGCTTTTGACATTCAAGTCTGCTCAGTCAGTGGCTGTGGAGTTATTTCTTCAGTGCTTCAATGCCTTGAGCTTGCCCTCTGGTTTGGAGGGGACTGGTGATACTTTCTTCCTTTTTTATGCATCAGCCATCACTGGCAATGAAAGCAAACCTGCCAACCTATGAAATATTTATCAACATCTATATACAGGTATCAGCAGTAGAAATTTTTTAGTCTCATTCTGTTGCTTCAAACCATTTGAAATAAAAGTGTGTGTGAAATTCAACATTTTCTGACATTACTGACTAAGTGCTGCATATTGAAGTAAGTGCTGCACCCAAGTCCTCTCTGTAGCAAAATGTAGTAAAAATGTACTATTGGTCTATCATGGCCATATAACAGATTTTTTAAAATTTTTTTTTTTTTTTGCATAGCCTCAAGGGATGTTTTCTGTTGGATAGAGTTGCAATAGTTGCAACTGTGTCAGGGTCAATCAGACACAGGTAGAACTCCATGGAATATTACTTAGCCTTGTCCTTTCCCTGGCTGCCACATAGACATTCCTTATGGTGACCCTTTAGAGCAGAGCATCTGGCAGTGCCTGCTTGGGACCCACAGTGCCATTTCTAGCTCTTCATGAACTGAGGTTTGTCTTTTTCCTTTGAGCAGAAGGAGCTCTGGGTGTCTCTTCCTCTGCCTTTTAAAACTGGCAGGAGTAGCAGACCAAGAGGGTGGGACGCGCATCAAGAGAAGTAAATTGAGTTCAGGCTCCTTTGCGTGACATCATGGAGCCATCTGTATGATAAAAGCATAAAATAATCTGAACTGATAAGAGCATTAAAATGGGCAATAATCTGAAAGTACAGTTCTATTTTGGAAAGTGGTCATCTAAAATTGTCAGTTTTTCAATCCTGATCTATTCCAGTGAGTATTAAAATACAACTTGCTAAATCTAATGTCAGAAAGTACTGATTTAAAGTATTGCAGGACTATGTGATTTTTTTTTCTACTTTATCATCTATGAAAGAATCTATTAAGTTTTTGTTGTTTATAACCATTTGTAATTCTGTCACTTATAAATTTTTAAGAGAGTTATATGAATAATCATTTCTCTGGGCAGCTCTTGCTCTTGATATTGATCCATTTAGAATAGACAAATCCTTTCGTCTCAGGAAATCAAAGAGAGAATACTGTTAACACTGAAATAAAAATAAATTGGCTTTTTTTATATAGCTTCTTCTGAACTTTTAGAATCTTGTTGGCAATGCAGTCAGGTGAGTGTTAGGAGTAATTTGAATATTAAATGTATCCTTTCAATGCAGCCAAATCAAGTATATATATTTTCTGTAAATATTCAAGTTCTTTCTGTGCAAAAAGCCTAAATCTCTCTATCTCTTCTCAGAATTCGGGAGAATCAGTTTCTCCCAGATGATGCAGTTCAATCACTTTGTAATTTTTTTAATAACATTTCCTTCAGTGAATTTCACAAGGGAAATTAGGAAAAGAGTACTTTTGAAAGAAGCATTTTGCCTTAGACTTTTTAAACCTGATTTCATGTATTTTAATTCATATTCCCATTTTTCATATCCAGTTTCTTGAACTGGATTATTTTCTTCTTCTGTGATTCTTTTCTTTCCCCAAGTATTTCTAATCCTTGACTCATTTTTATTTTTAGTTTTTAATTAAGAATTAGCCAAATTCTAAGCTATTAAGTCCTTCCTAAACCAATATTATTTTTTGGCTTTGGTAGGACTCTCACTGGCAAGCAACATTTGTCTGGTTTTGTTTTGTTTTTTTTTAATTGCAGTAATATGTTTAATTTGAAGAACAGGTTTTGCACCACTGCATTTGAACAAAAATAAAACTGGTTTTTTTAATGTTGGGATGGAGATTTTGAAGCACTGTGTGATTAAAAGGCTTGGTTTTGAGAATAAATCTAAAAGCACACTGTTGCTGGAGACCTCTCAAAATGTAAAAAAATCAGTCTTTTAGTGTTAAAGTTTGTAAAGAGAAGAGGAAGAAATGGTCATTGGTGCTGAGGGAAAAGGGCAGAAGACTGTGTTGTAATGTCAGAATGTTTAGAATGTAGAGACTAAATGTGCTTGTCACTCCAGGACTTGCATATCCAATTCGAAAATGTGGTTATAATTTTTTGCATTTTTCACTTTGCTTTTCCTCTGCATACTGAGTGTTCAGAAATACCTGCTTTCCCTCCCCTGGAAATTAAGGCCTTTTGTGTCTTATTCTCAGAATTGGCATTGAGGCTTTGCTCCAGTGTTTACAAAACAAAGCTGGGAATGGAATGAATGGGAAATGGAAATTAACTTACTTTGTGTAGGAATTTTTGCATCAGTGACTTGAAAAGTTTGGCATAGATAGTCATTAAAAGAATAGTTCACTTCCACTCTTCTAGAGCTCTGCAAATATCTCTGATTTAAAAGAAGGCTGCTTTTTTACCTTTTTTTTCCTCTCTCTCTTTTTACTCCCCACCCCCTGGTTGCATTAGATCTTGTCCAGATACTTAATAGAAATTGATAGTGTGTTCCCAGGTAACAAATTACATCTGTCTCTGAAAATGAATCAATGTAATCATGACAAATTCATAAAATAAAGGGAAAATATATTGCTGCAGTCCTGGGGAACATGAGTCAATATACTTTATGTAATTATTTAATAAAACATCTTTTATAGTGCATTGAAGCAGCCTAAGATACTGAGGCAGTTGTATTTATACAGGAATAAACAAACTTCCAGTAAAAGCTGGTGACCAGAAGTATGCAATTATGCATTTCCAGAAATACTCATTAAACCAGTCTGCTTAAATTTTAATCAGACTTCTATGTATGAAACAGTCTTAGTAAGAGGAAGTAGAAAACAAAAAAAAGGAAGGATTTTTTATGATAGGCTATTCAGATCTTCCCATGCCCCAAATGGCTTTGAATTTTTTAATTTGACTTCTTGTGCAAGTCTGTATAAAATTTAACAATACAAAATCCTGCATGCTGGCTTAATTCTGTTTTATGGGAGCCAGATTATTTTCATCGCAGAAATACTGCATTGGTACCAAAGCTATCATTAAAAGGATATAACTTGGAGATTAGTGAGATATTTGAAATATTTAAGCATGTGGGAAATGTCAGAGGACTGATTATCAGTGCATGAATTCTTATAGGACAGTGAAGTCAAAGGAAATGCGTTATAGGAAATCGGAAAAGTACAAATTGCCAGGTACTTCCAGTATATTTTTGGCCATCCTTGTTTATCTTCTGATATGTCCGAGCTAAATATTGCAATCTGTGTTATATCTGAGATATTATATCTGATGTATTGCATAAGAATTCACAACTGGATATACAATAGACAGCCTGTTGTTTGAAGTTTTTACAAAGGTATTTGTAGACCTACTCAAATAATCTCAAAAAGGAGTTCAGAGAGCAACCCACAGAATGTTAGTGGGTGAAGGTAAGAGTACATCTGTTCATCCCTGGAAAGGGTCTCTCAGCTTTTTGTGTTTCATAGTCTCTCTTTTCAGGTGTTACCTGGTGACATTTTTCTGTGGATCACCTTGTGTATTTGGAAACCACAGTCATGAATCTAGTTGCTTTCACGTGAAATTCTAATGGTCACTGTGCTTTATCCTTGCAGGGCATCAGCAGCCTCTTCAGCTCCCTCAAAGTGGTCAGGCTCCTTCGGCTGGGTCGCGTGGCTCGGAAGCTGGACCACTACATCGAGTACGGGGCGGCCGTGCTGGTGCTGCTGGTGTGCGTGTTCGGGCTGGCGGCGCACTGGCTGGCCTGCATCTGGTACAGCATCGGAGACTACGAGGTCATCGACGAGGACACCAACACCATCCGCACCGAGAGCTGGCTCTACCAGCTGGGAGAGTCCATAGGAACTCCCTACCGCTTCAACACGTCGGGCTTTGGGAAGTGGGAAGGCGGGCCGAGCAAGGATTCGGTCTACATCTCGTCGTTGTATTTTACGATGACCAGCCTCACCAGTGTTGGATTTGGGAACATCGCCCCGACGACAGATGGGGAGAAGATCTTTGCTGTGGCTATGATGATGATTGGCTGTAAGTATTAGAGATTCTGTCTTTCTCATGCACAACACCAAATAGCTGCATCATGAATGCTGATTTCATGAGAACATCTGGAGTCCTGTTAAATATGATGCGGCTAAAAATATTTTTGGTGACAATGTAGGTATTACACACTTCCTTACTGGTTAGGTTTAAATCACAAGTAGCAGTATTGTTGTGACTAGCAAAAATTCAGTCATTTTGGAAGAATATTCTGTCCATATCTTCTGAATATTCTCTTGTAAGTAAACCATAAAATGTTTGAAGCCCGAACTGCTAAGAATTAATGCACCAACATTTTTGCCTCCATTTGGTCTGTGGCAAACTCTTTGCATGTCTGAGAGCTGCATACCTTTGATAAGCGGGTCAGAGTGCGGGAGGAGGGAGCGTCATCTTCTAAGGGACAGAGAACTGGGGCTCTTTAAAAACCTCAGACTCCATCGTGGGCTGAGCATACAGACATAGCCTAAAGCAAGGGGGATGATGCTGTCCTTGGGCACCTCTGGCTCACACATCCTTGTTAGAATGGATACAGATTGGCAAGCTGTCCAGCTTTTGGCCATATTGTCATTTCCATGCAGGGCCTGCATTCAAAGTACCTTGAGAGCTACTTGGAGTTAAGAACCATATGGTGACCACTGTTAAACTGGGTCATGGTTTTCTAGATAAGGGTGGAATTTGAACCAAAATAAGAAAAAAAAAATCTACTCTGCCCATGGAAGAACATATTATATGGAGAAAGAGAGAAACATCTCTGTGGTAATATTACATCCAGAGGAGGAGAAAGTCAGTCCTTGCTAAGCAGAAAATTAAAACCAAATACATAATGAAACTCAATTAACAGCACGGTGCCTGTTGTAGAAATGTGAACCTTTGATTCTGATGTGTCCTTTTACAGCAACAATGAAGTCACACACTGAGATTACATATGCAGTGTTAAACAGACTGAAGGTTAGTGAGAAAAAGTATCAAGATAAGCATTCTTCATGACATAGGAATTGGGGTATTTTAGCTATAAAAATTGTTAACTTTGTTCTTCTAGCTTTTTCCATTGCCAAGAGTCCCATCATCATTGTAAAACACCCTTGTAGGAGAAGCGAAATTTTTATAAAACACGGATAAAAATTTGCGGTTTTCTCATGAGAAGGTGCATTAGACAATGTAGTGGTGGAGCACAAAATAGGCTTCCAAACATATTTCCTGATGAAGGTGCCAGTTTGATAGGAAATATCCTGATCTTTGGCTTATTGTTATGACCATGATACTAGCTAGAACAAGAACAGCTAGTATTATTCAGTATTATTATTTAGCACTATGAATAATGAATAAACATAGCCTTCAAAAAGTCATGAATGTACATGGGTTTATTTTGGACTTGTACCTGTTTCAGACTCTTCATATGACAACGTGGCAGAAAGAAGTTGAATTTATGGATAAATAATGTTGATTTAGATGAGCAGAAAGAAAATTATAACATTTCTTTTTGTGTGTTTTATCCTCTGCTCATTTGAATAGCAGTAAGTGCTGTGTCAAAAGACTAGTGGCTTAAACAATACTGTGGCCAGCTAAGCTTACAGTCACAATTTCATTAGCAAGATTACCTTTGAAATTTTGATCTTATCGTTATTTGTAGACAAAACTCAGTTTTCTGGAAATGGAGAATGTGAAAATGTCTCCAAGCCCCACCTTGCTTGCATGGGCTGTATGAGAGGCTGCCCTACAGAAAATCAGGGTGCAGTGCATGGCAGGGACTTGCCTGCCACTGGTGGCCCTCTAAGAAGCTACAGCTCTTTGGGTCCTGCATCCATTCCGAGTCACAGCACTGCCTTTGCACCCTCCCTCTGGTTATTGGTGTCAGTGGTCTTGACTTCAGTTTGCTCCATAAGCTGTGCTTCCATTGTTTGGTAGGGGCACTCAAGGGCTGCTTCCCTGGAGTGCAGATGTTGGCATCAAGCAAAGAGAAAGGAAGAGTTTACTTTCAGAAGTGCAGACTCTTCCTGCTGAGAATTCATTTTTAATACAATGGATTTGATTGTGCAAAGTTCTTTTATCTCTGGGAAAGTTTGATCACAGTGTGTGCTTTGCCAGTTGATGTGGCTTTGCAAGGCTTTCAGGTCCTTGTTTCTAGCAACTTGGGTTCTAGTTTTGTTTTGATTTAGGGGTTGAGTATCTTGAATAGTTTCTGAAGAAGAAAGGTGTGAATAGCAGTAATACTTTTTTCTTTGATCTTGGAGTGTTGTCTGTTGAACCTCTGTTTCTGAAGAAGACTTGCTGTATAAACAAGTGATTTTAAGACATGCATTGCTGTCTTCTCCACTGGCAAACTGACTGAAAGGCTTGTGCTATAGTCAGCACAGGACTGTGGTGACATCCAAACAGGATGGTTGTGTCGGAAAGGTTCAGAATACTAGAGGTATTTGAAAGCATAAGCAGTTCATAACTAGTGACCTTCCATGTGTGTTTAGTATGCTTATGCCCAGAGAGATGGCTTTAACACTCTGTAATTCCATCTACTCTGAGACAAGATTTGGTTTGCCCTGCTACCCAGCCACTGATATATCCCCTTCTGTCCACTGCTTATACCCTCTGTACAGCTGATCTTGTGGCACAATTATATTTGTGTTACATTAGCTCTTTGTAGACCTCCTGACCACTAGTAATAGTACTTTGCTGTGATGTCAGATAGCTGTTTTAAAAAGTAGGTAAGACCACTTCCATTTTCTCTTTTATTCAAGCTTTCATTGTAGTAAATAATAAATCTAGGTAACTTTTAATTGAAATTTTAGAAATACGTTAGTGAAGTTGTCCTGGCCCAGTGGGAATTTTGGCTGAACTGGATGCCAGTGTTGACCCAGTAAAAAGTTTAACGTATGTAGCTTGTAGAAGGAGTGGGTATATCCTGTTAGCTGTGCATAGATACTGGGAAGGGATGATTGAGGTGAATAAGCTGTGTGTGGGTGTTGAGCCTGTGGGGCTGACTGTGTTGGTTGGGTTACACTTGGGGCAAAGTTTAAGAAAGCATGGCTCTGTCTCAGCAGCCCTGGTGTCTGCTTCAGGGCCTCCTTCTGCAGGGAGCTGTTTTGTGCTCTCAAATGCAATGATGCACATGCTGTCCTACTGACCTCATTGTGGCTGCAGTTTTCAGAGAGAAAGTGTTTTGCTGTTGGTTATTTTGATATGGGAAGGTGCAACTCCTAACTAGATTTGTGGGGGGCTGTGGCGTACACATAACCCCGAGGATGTTTCGTCTCTTCATCAGCTCTGCTGAAGGGGGTAGGTAAAAAATGTTCTGGATTTTTGACTTCGAATAGTGCACATCGAATAGTGGGAAGAACAAATTATTTTAAAATAGAAACGAAGTACCCAGTGGCTGCTTTTAACGATTTCGGTTCTGTGGAGGCTTGTGCTTCATACTACTGTGTAGCTGCTTTTCCTGAACATATGGTGAATTATAGTTTTGTGAAGCAAAATATCTTCACATTTGTGAACTGACCTGCATGGTTTTGCCTCACTTTATTGAGCGTATGTGTGTATATATAGGGAGAGAAGGATGAGTGTTACTACAGGAAGTAAAAGCAATTAACTCCTCAGCTTCATTTTAAATGAATCAAAACATATTTGCTTATCCCTTTCCACAGATGGCCACTAAATTGCTAATTAATAGGGGATATGTCTACAGACAGATCTTTTGGTGATGCTGATGTTACATAAAACCAGGCTTAAAACCACTGTCTGTGTCTGCAGAAAGACATATATTTTCCATTTTTAATACTTGAGGAAAAGGAAAAAAAACTGTTTCAATTTTTAGTTTCTTCCCTGTGGACACATATGCCTTGAAATTACAGTCTTCATGTATTTTGTTCAGTGAATCTGTCAGGTTGGGTTGTGTATTGTTTATTTTTCCTAAGCACTAGCAGAAATCAGAGGACTTTCATTTGCAGTATTTGTATCTGGGCACTCTGTCAGCAATCCCCTTGCTATGCAGGTGGAGTAGGGATGAACAGTTCTAAAAATGCTTGGCGTTCTTGACTTTTGACATAAAATAATACTGATGGATGCTTGTCTATTTGGATTTTGAGCAATGGAGCAAAAGCTATGCTTTTGGGAGCCTTTTGTTAGTGTTCTCAGTTGCATGGAAAAGATCCCAAGCTTTTGGTGCCTGTTTATGCTAAATTCTCCTTTATTAGGTAGGAACTTGCTGGAACTACAGGCCTTGACTCATCCGAAATATGAAGGAAAAGGCACATGTTTGACTGCTAAACTAAATCATAAATTCCCCTGCGAACACTACACTTACAGCAGACGGTGAGAGGGATCATGGAAAAAGAACAGAAGTAGGAGTTAAAAGGTCAGATTCATGCACATGCATGCTCACATACTGTGATGAATTGTCAGCCACTGAGTTCATTAATCAGAACAGTCAAGAAACCCAAGCCGCTCATCTTCGTTGATGGTGTGCAACACAAGCATCATGCAGTCCTGCAGCACTTCAGCTGTTGTCTCTGATTAAGGTAGACAAAGATCCCAGGAGAATGGTGTAGCTGTCTCAGCTTTGTTTGTGAATAGTTTCTTTCTCATTAGACAAAACAAACAAACAAAAAAAATCACCAAAAAACCCCAAACAGAACCACCCAAACAATCCAGAAATGAGAATAACATTAGGTAAGTTTGAAAACATAGGCAATTTTATCTACAGCACTCTTGCTGAAAGGAACAGGAATCTGCCTCAGTAGTGTGACCATTCCTGTGAACTTTAAGAAATTCTTGGTGGCAGGTATCATGATGCACGGGTCAGTGTTGCTCTTACACAGCCTCAGAGGATTTGTGTGCTTTGGTGAACTCCAGCAGGGTAGGATGTGTTAAGAAGCTCTTTTGAACAATGATAGTGAGGAGCTGATAGAAACCAGACTGTTGTTATCAAAACACCTGAACAAGGTAATAGAGGCATTGCAACATCATGTTTGATTATATTCCTGAGGCATGATTTCCCCCTCATAAGGCGTGTCATCAGTTGAAAACAAATGGGTGTGGCCATGTTGTGTGCACTTACTAAACACACATCTCATGGTAAGAGAAGCATGTGTACCCCTAGAACACCTTCTAGGGGATGAGGGAACGTGTTGGAATTATTTTTGCAGGCAGTTGGTGGCCTGAAACTAAGGGGTGTGTGCCAAGTGCTGGCTAGGTTTGCTGAGGGTATCATTTAGGGGTTGAGCACAAAGGCCTATGAGATTTCAAACACAAAGCAACTTTCTTTGTGTTCATGAGTATTGCCAGTGCAGTGTTGCAGGTTTGGGGATATGTTGGGAAAGGAAAAAGAAACCTTGCCTTGCAAAAGCGGTCTCTTGGATGCCTGCTTTGTCACATCCCTGACAAGATGACACAAATCTCTGAGATGCCATAGACCTCTTGCAAGCCCCTGAAGCATGCGGATGGCATGCTTTCTATATGGCTGATAGTTAATAGAAAATTAATAGCAATTATTTTTATTATCATCTATTCTTAGCCACCAGCAACACTACTCAAGCCAGTAATTTCTGATTTAAAAGCCTGGATTTTAATTTTTTTTTTTAATTTATTTTTAATAAGTATGGCCTATCTTTGCAATTTTTTTCCTTCACCCTTCTGTGCTATGCTTTATTACTTCTTATTTCATGCTAGTCATGATATTTGAAGAGACGGTGTGTTATTGCTGTAATTGTTACAACAACTCTTTGGGATTTCTGAATGTTATTTTGCTTGGGTGCTTTCTCCACTAGAATGAACCACCAGAAGTGTTGTGGGTATATTTCTGTGCTATAGCAAGTGTCAGCAAAGAGGCAGGGATGGCAGAAAAGTGCGTAGAGTTTCTCTGTAGGTTAGAAGAGGGTTTAGCTATTAGAGCAGGATTTAGTCTGGTTTTCTCTAAACGTGAAAATATTTCAATTTTTCTTGTTAAGAGTAAAGAATGAGTGAAAACCAAGCAAAAAAAAACCCCCATAGAAAGCAAACTCCAAAAAACAACAAAACCCACCAAAACCTCAAAGTCATTGTGATAAACAAAAATAATACTGATAGACAACATTGTTTTTGGCTTTTTGGATGTATAAACCTTCAGACGTTCGAGTCCTGAGGGATGCAATTTTCAGCGAAGTACATCAGGATTTCTCATCAGCAAGCGTGGGGTGCACCGGGTCGTGGTGGCATTTCCAGCCCCACTGATGAGCTGGAGCATCCGGCCCGCACAGAGTTACATCATTGACATTCAGTACAGACAGGGCATGGAGGAGAGATGCGATCAATGCTGACAGGCTTCACAACACAGCACGCTCCAAAGGCAGAATTTAGCTCTTAAAAGCTTCATCCTCTTTGGGTAAGGACGTCCAGGACCTGCACATTGTTTTCAGGATTGTTTGTACTAAAACACAGCCCTGTTCCCCAGGGCTTGGTATTGGGACCAATCCTGTTTAGTATCCTTCTGAATGATCTGGATGAGGGGGCCAAGTGTAGCCTCTGTCAGTCTGCAGAGGACACCAAGTTATGTGGCAGTCTTGATTTGCTGGAGAGCAGGAAGGCTCTTCAGAGGGATCTGGACAGACTGGATTGATGTGCTGAGGCCAATGGTATAAGGTTCAACAAGATCAGCTGACAGGTTCTACACTGGGGTCACAACAACCCCATGCAGCTCTACTGTCTTGGGGCAGAGTGGCTGGAAAGCAGCCCAGCAGAAAAGGATCTGAGGATGCTGGTGACAGTGGCTGAACATGAGCCAGGTGTGCCCAGGTGCCCAAGAAGGCCAATGGCATCCTGGCTTGTACCAGCAATAGTGTGGCCAGCAGGACTGGGGCAGTGATTGTCCCTCTGTACTCAGCACTGGTGAGGCCGCACCTCAAATCCTGTGTCTATATCTGAGCCCTTCACTACAAGAAGGACATCGAGGCACTGGAGTGAGTCCAGAGAAGGGCAACAGAGCTGGTGAAGGACCTGGAACACAATTCTGATGAGGAGCAGCAGAGGGAGCTGGGAGTGTTTAACCTGGAGAACAGAGACCCAGGGAAGACCTTATCGCTCTCTGCAACTGCCTGAGAGGAGGGTGTAGCCACTTGAGGATTGGTCTCTTCTCCCAGGTAATAACAAGTGACAGGATGAGAGGAAACAGCCTCAAGTTACACCAGGGAAGGTTTAGATGGGATATTAGGGAAAATTTCTTCATGGAAAGGGTGGTCAGGCATTGGAGTAGAATGCCCAGGGAAGTGGTGGAGTCACCATGCTGGAGGTATTTAAAGGATGTGTGATGTGGCACTTGGGGACGTGGTTTAGTGATGGACTTGGCAGTGCTGGGTTAATGGCTGGACTCAATGATCTTAGAGGTCTTTTGATTTTGAACGATTCTATGGTTCTATGATAAACCACTGGTGTTAAAGCCAGAAAAAAGCCTTTAGGTGACACCTATGTAAAAAGCGAATTCCTGCAAAAATCGTCTCCAGGCTAAGATACAGTCAAAGGTTTTTTCAGGTTCAGAACACCAGTGCTGATGCTGTAATAAATCTTAGGTAGTGACCAAGGCCATTTGAGGAGTGGCCCATTCCTATGGGGTTAGCACTCTTCTCACCCCAACACACTTCAAAACAAGAAGAAAGAGAATATTTTTTGCCAATATATTATCATGGTAGTACTTCGTTTCCTGGCCTGGCTTGAGGAAGCATAAATTAATTCTGTGGGAGATGTTACTTCTTAGTATGCAAAAATGAGTAACCAATATTCTCTTTTTCTTGTTATTTAAAGAATATATGACCAGATTAAAGATAGATTAAATTATTGCTGCTAATTTTTTGGCAAAATATAATTTGGGAAGGGCAAGGGTAAATTGCCCATGTACTTTTGGCTGTAGGGAAAAAGAAAATAAATGTTCCAGAGGTGTATCACATACATATGCTTTATGAATTGTCTCATGATACGTCATCTTGCCATAATGACTAAGAATTCCAGGCTGTACCTCAGCTTAATGGATCTAGAGAATCACCCTACCTAAGAATATACTAGAATTTAATTGCTAGAATAGTCCCAGGAAATTTCATTCCGTATCTCTATCAGTATTGTGGAAATCTAATCAGGACAATTTTAGAAGTGAGATTTTTCTAAAAATTTCTAGTTCTCTCAACATTTTTACAATCCATTTGTCTCCTGCAGAGCTTAACGTTATTCTCCAAGACACTGGACAACTTTTGAAAGAACTGTAAATGCAAATGGAGAAAAAATAGTTCTGTTTGACAGGAGAGGAGATGAAAGCTATGAAGTGTTAATGGTTTGGTTTTTCCAGGATTTGGGGAGAGCTTGCACTACACTGATGTTACAGATAATTGCCTTTTCTCTTTTTGTCACACAGTGTTTCTAAATTTTGTCTTTTAACTCTTTAATAGGAATGAGAAGGAGAAGGAAAATAAATAGGTATCCCAGCTGTGAATATCTCCTTTTTTCAACTGATGTCTTCACATTATGTGCTCATTAGTGCAGGATTTTGCTTTCTTTAGGCCATTTCTAACGTTACTTCCTATAAGCAGATTTAAAACTCTGAAATGTGCTGGCTTTATCACACTTTGATGACCATGTGCAACTGACTTGTTTTAAAATCTGAACGAACATGATTAACTCAGATTAGTTTGTGAGAGAAGACCATGATGCTTACAGAGCATGGACTGAGAGAGCAGAGGAATATAAAACGAAGAAAGAATATTTCAGGCAGGGGATAATATACAAGACAAATATTTTGTTCCCTACAAAACTGAAGAATCTGCAAGAGACATGCTGCTTTGATATGCAGGACAGCAAACCTGGTGGTTCAGTTTACAAATTTATCCTTAAATTGCTCAGTAACACAAGTGCAATCTAGAAGAGCATGGTTTGTCTGTCAGAACTATACTCTGGTTTACCATCTGTGGAATTTGCTAAATACAGCATACAAAAAGCGTGACAAATTTTTCATTCTCTCTGCAGTCTTGGGAGGACTTTCCTTAAGCAGCCAACTTTATAGCTGAAGGATGGCAATCCTGGACAAGAATTTGATTTTACACAGGTCCGTTTCTGACCAAGAAAATTCCAGCTAGATAGGTATGGGAAAAAATAGTAAAATAGCACATCCCCTCATACGACCTATCATGCCACTGGTCATCTAACATGTGGAATACGATACAAATTCTGAAGCATCTTCTAAGCACTTTTCAGTCCTGCATCAGAAAATGCAGTTATTTTAATATCTAATTGCTACTGGACTCAAACAGGCCTGCTGTGGGTTACAAAGTGTTGGAGTAGAAATAGCTTGCCCAGCTGCAACATGTCAGTGGCTTACAGATCATGATATGACCCAAACCACTCGGATGAGCTGTCTCATGACATCATGAGAATGAATTAGGCTTAGTTGTGCTTACCAGATCAGAGAGTTTTAGTGCATTTGGCTGCTTTTATATTTTAAAGAAAGCTTTTGCTGTTTATAAAAATGATAGGTAATGTTTTAGGGGAGGCAAATGCTGCTGTGGGTCATATGAAGTCTATTTCTTCGAGTTGAAAGCACAAGATCTATACTTGAGTTATTATATGAAGACATATCCTATCACAAGCAGCAGCCTGATGGAAGAAACTCTGATCTACTGAGAAAATATGGGCTGTATGTAAAAATATCAGTATCTTTTATCCTTAATACAGCAACTCTGGCTGCTACTGGTGTGAAAAATGTGGAAGGAGACAAGTAAAATATTAATAGGTCCTATTGCCTGGAAGGGAAGTAGAACATTTATTCTTCTAACCAAAGGATTTGGCAGCCAGTAGGGTCTAAAATCTCAAGTGCCTCATGGTAAAGAATGAAACAGTTGAGGTGTTAAGGCATGACTGTTCTGACTCACCTCAACATGACTTAGGAATGCTTTTTTCTTTCTTCTTTGAAATCAAACCAGTAACTGTACCAAGTGGTGTGGAAGTAAATTTTTCTGGTGAGATGATAGGCAAACCTTGCCTTCTCCTGTCACTATCTCAAAAGCAATTATGGGTTGCTTGATAAGTGCAGGTGAGCAGGATTATTCAGGGTTGTGGTTTGGTACTTCTTCATTGTTGTTGCAAGGATCCTGGAAGATTTTCACTACAAAATAAGAGGGAACTGGAGATTGATAATATCTTCTAAGTGTTCCGAGGCCAAATTAAAGGAGACAAAATTGGGCCTAAGATAATTAGTTTCTGTCTTTGAACTTGAATGAGGGATGTTTTTGCAAGTTATTTTCTGATAAAATTGAGATTTACGAGGAAAGTGTGGGAAATAATGTAGGAGTTTTTGGGTCATCCTCGTCCTCAAAGATCTTAAACATTCTCAGAGCTTCTAGAAACTTCATCAAGTGAATTCTGAAAACTGTGATCTTATTTATTACTGTTGTTTTACTTACTAACAGTTTGTACTTTTAGTACAAGTTTTGCAAAATATGAAGTAGCACACTTGGTCCAATTTTGAACCAACCCTACCCTAATGTTCCTTTCCAAAATCTTTCCCCTCTTCCATACTCAAAGGGCAAATGAGTGGAATTCCACCTCCTAATGGTCAGTCCTACTGTGGCACTTTGTGTGTGTGGTCCTGGACAGCTTGCATCCTTTTGCATCAAACACACAGATCTGGAAATGATTTGGTCTTGGAAATAACCCAGTATCCACTGAGAATAGTTCACAGAAGTGCACCCTAAATCTCATGTGGCCTATTTCCACTTCTTTTTGCTAAAACAGACCACCACTTTTCTCTCACTTCCCTCTATAAACCTTCATTTCTGGGCCTGTCACCACTCTGAGCTTTGCCATCCCACACTAGCAACATCATCCTGGGTTTTATTTTTTTCCTCACAGAGAAAATTTAATAAGAAACAAGGAGCCAGAAAAGATACTCAATTTGACTTGTTCTGCCCCTTTGGTTTTTAAGAGGGAAGTTGTTAAAAACTGTAATTCCTTGAGCTTCTGATTTCTTAAACATTTGCTGAACATTAAAATTCTTGTTCAGTTTGGTGCATTTAAATGCAGAGGGAGGGTAAAAGAAGGTGAGTTCCTGTATTGCAACAGTACAAATAAGTTTTGATTGCTTGATTCACTTCTGTTTTGAATATATTTGGTTCTACTTATTTTTTCTTCATAAAAGCCTTTCTTCACATGACCTAGAAAATTATAAAATCAATTTTATCAGGAAATAAGTATGCCAGAACTAAAGTTTTTAGGAACTGTCTTTCTCACAGTCCTTGCAAATAAGTTGACTGCAGGTTAGTAATGAGATGACAACTACAGAATGCGTGAGAGGGGAAATGGGCGTTTTTCTGGAAGGGAGCCTTGTTCCACATAAAGTTATCAACCTCCTGTGAAACTCATAGAGGAATTACCAAACAGAGAAATTACTTTGAGCAAACCACTGTGTCATGTAGGTGCTGCACAGACTGGGCATAGGAAAGGAGAAGACGACCTATCTTATGTGCCACCTTTGGCCTGTAATGCTGCTCTGAGCTACTCAGGCAGGGAAAATAATGCCTAGCAGTGCTTTGAACCTTCATGTATATGGTAAACTGAAGTGACAGGAGGCTGTGCCAGAAGCTGTCTGGAAGAGGCATTGCAATCCAATTGCTGGTGCCCTATGGCATGACACAGGGGAGCTGAGGCCGTATCCAGCTGCGATGTTAGCCTGTGGTGTCACCTTCCATGACCTGTTTTCCCTTCTTCACCCTTCTTATGGATTTAGACTCTGTGCAGGGAGGTAGGGAGAGTCCTGCCTTGTGTTCCAGATCTCCTGTTGGTTCCCCATGCTACCTGCATTGGTGTTTCCAAGAGGCACCTGAGAACAGTGAATCACCAGTACATGCTGGGATGGCACTGAAATATGCTGTCTGACCAAGAGGGCAGCTTTCTGGAAAAAACGGAAAAGGGAAGAGGCAGGTGAGTCAGAATTTTTTTCCTCACGAATATAAGAGAAGACAGCACACTTCTTGTGAAAACTGCAAGAGTCAAATCAATCAAAACTTCTCCATTTATGTTTAGAAGTATGAGAACAGCAGTATCTGTGAAGAAAAGATCTCAGTGACAGTGCCAGGCATGTTCTGGGGTGTGACTTGAAGCTGCCAAGTAAGTGGGTGCTCCTGTTGTACAGTGATGGCATCAGAAGGTCATTTCAGGCCCGTACAGGTGACTGTCTGCTTTTTTGGCCTTCTGCTCGTCAGTTCCTAAGTGCACTGATGGGTGTGAGATGGAAGAATGTAGGTTACAGTGATTCCCTTGCTTCTTTTACTTTTATGATGAGGTGTGGGTGGGTGGGTAAAGGTAAGAGCAGGTATTGAGAGAGAGAAATAGAACTTGAAGTTAAAACTAAGTTGTCTCCTTTTTCCTTTACAAACTCCTAAACTTCTTTTTTGACTACTTCCCCAAATAAACAGAAACTAACTGGTGCATGTTTAAGATGGTTGTTTCCTCATGCTAGTTACAGACCTGAAGCCCAAAAGATTGGCAATATTTTCTCTTCTTCAAACCTCAAGGGCTGAAGTGTGGTGATGCATTAAAGCAGACAAAGACTTGAAAAGGGAATTTGAGGGAGTTATTTATGTGAGGAAAAATGCATACTGAGGCATGAGGTAGGTATGGCCAGTTGACTCTGCTGATTTTATCAGGTTTGGTTATTGTACTGTACAAAGTGCATGATATTCAGATTGTGATTATGCCAACATAAAAGGTATCTCCCTTCATGAGGGTGCAGTTCAGGTCCAGAATGGTGAATCTTTTATTCATATGCAGTCTTCAGTAATACAGGAGGGAAGACTACTGTTTTATGGGACCATTGTGTTGTATCATTGGGCAGCCAGACAGAAGAAAATGCTCTGAGTCATTGCCAGTTTGGGTTGAAATGGAAAATGTGATACAGCAGGCAACTATATCCAGAAAGGTATGAATGGTTCAGTACATGGAGTTCTGGTACAACTGCAGGGGTCCAAAGCACAATGAAATGAGAGGGTCAGTAGTGAAATACTGCACTAGGAAAGATGGACGAAAAGTGAGGAAGGTAACAGCCCGAGGGCAGCCTCACTTCTCAAGCTGTTTGCCTTCAGTTGGGAAGGATAGCAGTCTGCTGTGAAGCTTGTCTTCTCCTCTTGCATTGGGGGCTAGCTTGGTGGAACTGGTCAGGAACAGAACTAGCTTTCTAGCCTTGCACACTCGGCACAAACAAGGGTGAATCAGTGTTGACGACACAAATACTGTCCTTGTGGCAGTAGCTACATGTTTTCTTTCCAACAGATGTTCTGTAAGCAACTTAGTCACTCTTCAGAGATTTAATATGATACAGTGGCAGAAGGGGAGAGCAGTGGGGAAGAATTCTGGGAAAGCAGGTGCGTATGAATGAGAAATATTTCCTGTAAGCTTTTGATGTTGGTTATTGCCAGGGGTTGGGGGCAGGATCTGTAGGCCCAGGCTTTAAGGTAACACTGGAGATGGTTGAAGAGTTTGATTAATTTTGGGTAAATGGGCAGTGAAAGAAGCTGCTTCCCAGAAGAAGTCAATATGGTTGAAGAAAAGAAACAACTTAAATCTGAGACTGCTATGTTTGTGCATGTGTGAGTGCTGCTAGTGTTGCTTTTTCTTCCTTTAGTTGCTGTCTCTAACCTTATACTGCCAGAGAATACTACTTTATACTTTTAAGAGAAGAGTAGCTGATTTTGTACCATTTTCTATGCAGTGATGCACAAAATGGTTGATACACAGTAATGTTTGCCTGAGGCCACACAGACAAATTTCCCGCTGGTTGCTAACAGGAAAGTTTTGTCCTTCAGTAGCTACATGGCAGTACTTCTGCTTTAACAGTTTTGGAAGACTTTGCCATCAGTTGCCAGCTGCCTGGTGAACCAAGAGCATTCCTGTAAAGCAGGGCTTCTTTCCCAAACAAACTGCTTTTTAAAATGCTCGTTGGTTGTTGGTCATTTTAAATGCCACAGGATTTCTTGCTTGTCACAGTCCAACAGGCTGTAGATTCATCTAAAGTGAAAAAAGAGGACTTACCGTAGTTGTAGCTGAGAAACAGCAAGTTTCCTCCCAGTCTGCTTAGCCTATGTCCGAGGAGGATAGGGGAAGCAAGCTGCTCGTTGGTGCCCCAGTTCTGAATGCTCAGGTCTCCTAGGAGAGGGAGGGCAGCATAGAAATATTCCAGCTGAAGAAAATAACACACAGTCCACAAAAACTGTTTACCCTAAGGATCAGATTTTACTTTTGCATCAATTTCTCCTCTGCTGACTCCAGCTGTGCCATTCCTGAAGTGTTCTGGAAGGAGTTGCAAAGACTTGACCCAGTGAGAACTGCCAGTGTTTCAACATCTTTTGCGGTAAAGGAAGGTAAAACACCTTTCATTGAAGGGTTGGATTTCTTCTGAAGCTAATGCAGAATCTCTGCTTCCAAATGCACTTACTCTGCCTCATATTGGGGCAGGTTTTTAAATTACATCAATTTTCAATGTTCAAGGAAAAAATTGCCTGTTGGAGGAACTGGAGACTATTTTGTGTGCTGTCACACTGTCTTTTTTGACTAGTGTTTTTCATGGGTGCTTGATAATTTGTGGTTTAGCTTCAGATTTTCCCCATACTGCAAACCTGACTTTATGTTGCTAAGCTTCTGAGGCAAAATAGATTTATAATTTATTACCTTTATTATTATCACACTTTTAAAAAACAATGAACCTGGCACTAAGAAGTATAACTATTTGCACTGGTGACCCACTGGAAAACTCTGGCTTTGGACAACAGGAGGTAAGACAGGCATAAGAGTATATGATTTTTCAGGGTAAGGATGTACATACCTGTATGCCAATAGCACTTAAGCAGAATATTTAACAGAGAAAATGTAGATGAACTGTAAAAGTTAAAATGTAAATGAAAACCTAAAATAGAGAAGCCTAGCAGCGTAAGCTAATTCTAAACCCTATTAAATCCATGTTAAACCCTTTAGTCATTTGTCGAAATAACTGCACTTTCAATGTTGGTGCTAATATTTCAGGTTGTGCCAGGTAGGAGCTGCACCTTGCGGATGTGAACTCTCTCCCAGTACCAGCAGATAAGGTTAATGCTGATATCTGTGCAACAACAAAATCATACTGTGCTTCTGTATGATTTGTGTGTGATCTCTGCTTTTTCTGTGTAGGATCACTGTGTAGTGAGTACACTGGGTTTGCTGTAATTCAGACCGTGGATTTTAAAAATCACACTCAGACAAGCAAACAGAGCATAATTGCTATGATAATAACTATTTATCAGAAATTGTATGACCAGCAGGACCAGGGAAATGATCATCTCCCTATACTCGGCACTGGTGAGGCTGCACCTCAAATCCTGTGTTCAGTTTTGGGCCCCTCACTACAAGAAAAACATTGAAGTGCTGGAGCGAGTCCAGAGAAGGGCAACAGAGCTGGTGGAGGTTCTGGGGCACAAGTCCAATGAGGAGCAGCTGAGGGAGCTGGGGGTGTTTAACCTGGAGAAAAGGAGGCTCAGGGAGACCTTATTGCTCTCTGCAACTGCCTGAGAGGAGGGTATAGCCAGGTGAGGATCAGTCTCTTCTCCCAGGTAATAACAAGTGATAGGATGAGAGGAAGGTGCACCAGGGAAGGTTTAGATGGGATATTAGGGAAAATTTCTTCATGGAAAGGGTGGTCAGGCATTGGAGTAGACTGCCCAGGGAAGTGGTGGAGTCACCATGCTGGAGGTATTTAAAGGATGTGTGATGTGGCACTTAGGGAATGGTTTAGTGGTGAACATGGCAGTTGGACTCGATGATCTTTATGTCTTTTCCAACCCCATCAATTTTATGATTATCAGTTCAAAACAGCTTGATTGAACCAGTGTCTTTTCATTAGAATGGGAAAACACAACCCAAAACCAAAGAGCTTCTTTTACTGATGGCTTTGTTCATTCCACAGGCTGATGATGTGCTTTGTGTTATTCCTTATGTTCTGAGTCCTTCTTACTATTTATGATTTTACTGCTATTATCTGTCTGCTGTCATCATGATAGCATTAGAACAAAATGTAACAACATCTATAATTAGGGTTGTCTACACATTTTCTCTCTATTTTCCATTTGTCTCATGTCTGTAACTTTTTAAATCTTTCAATTTTCAAGTTGAGATAATCGAGGTCAGCCATTTCTGAGAGCAAGGGTGGCGTTTATCCATTTTAAAAAACGAGATTTTGATCTTCAGAGCAGGTATATAAGAACAGCAGGGCTGGGAACTGAAATTTGGCAGCAAGAGAATACTCATAGAAGAGAATTCCTAGAAAAAAACCAGAGTCTTCTTTCAAGAAAGATACCAACAATGTAAGGACACTTAATGGTGACCTATTGGGGAAATGTTGAACTTGAAAGACACACAAGATTATGCAGTTATTGAGATAGCCATATACATAGTTTAATGTCAGTGGAATTGCTGAAAAGACATGAAAATTATATGTATTGCCTTCTCTGGATGAAACCCAAGAAAATGAATCATGGAAAAAGATGGGCATGTGTAGGTCCTGAAAGTCACTGCTCTGAGGACAAGCTAAGACCACCTCAGGGTGTAGGCACCCTTTAGCTGCCAGCGTCCCCGGCCGAGCCTGGCAGGCTGACCACAGCCCTGTGCTGTGGAGAAGCACCCACTGGAAGAAGCAGCATAGGCTGGTCCCCAGCTGTGGCAGCAGTAGCGTCTGGTGAAGAAATGGTGCTGCTGGAGCCCAAGGCACGTGGGAAGCTTAGGAGCACCTGGGAAAAGGTGGTGGGCGATGGACAGATTGAGCTTTTAAACAGCGGATGGTATGGAGCTAGTGCATCAGCTAAGCTGGTCTGTGGTACCTGTGCCTTTGTGAGCTTGCCTCAAACAGCACAGCTGTGCTTTTCTGCCCTGGGGGTTCTGTGCTAGACCTCGTCTGAGATGTGTTGCTGTGCACAGCTGCTTGTTAGCATGTCTGGTTTTCAGCCAAGTGTGACTTCTTGCTTTTCATTATAAAAGTTGGGGCTTTTCATACTGTTTTATTTGCTGAGATCCTTAAAAGCATCCTCCTTTCTGTCTTCTTTTGGGGAGTAAATTCTCTTCTGCTCTGTTTCTCTCTGGTCCAGTGTGATACCAGAGAGTGCTGTGTGTGCTTCATTTCAGGCACTGATTTTTAGATATTCAGGACTGGCCATTAGTGAGATAACTGGTGATGCTAATTGGTGATTAACCTAATAATGGCTTTGATTATGTTAATTAAACCCTTGTCCTGGACAGCAGCTGTTAAATCATTTGTCTTCAGCTGGGGTCCTTCTGAAATCTGCAGGTTTGGGTTGGCAGGGTTGAGTAGGGAGTGTGTAATATGGACACAAGTGTCAGCACCAACACTGTACTCAGTTTTTTCCCTTTAATTTTAAACTTTCTTGTGTTAAAATCCTATGGTAAAAATTTAAATGTCATTAGTCAGCTTCTATGGGGTGATTCTCTGAAAGTTCTTCCCAATGTAATTCTTCTCCAAAGTAATGGGAGAGAGCCTCTGGCATCAGTTTATGCTAATTTGCCTTTTGGTGCATGTATGCACTTTGTGGGATGCTTATGGATGCTGTGCTGGATGCACAGACCAGGAGGGAAAAACATAGCAGTTAACTGAACACACACCTGGGGAGGCTGGGCCAGATTGTGGTTTTCCTGAAAGCAAGGAGAGAAGTGGGTCTTCTATATGGTTTGTTAGCTGAGAGAGAACAGTGAAGAAATGAATAATTTAGCAAGAAAAGACTGTAACTGTGGTGGAGTGAGTGCTGTGGCAGCACTGATGCTGCTATACCTTTTCCAGAATAACTCAAATCTTTTAAATTTGGGTAGGTAAGCAGACATCTCCGACTGGTTTCTCCACAGCTTTGTAGTAATTGTAATAATTTCCATGCTGCTTTTTTGGCACACTTTCATCCAGTCAGAGCAGTGTAAGTGACTGCAAAAGCAATGGAAAGGGAAACTGAGCAGTTGATGCAAATGTGTATGTTATATGGAAGCAGATTTTGCTGACACTGCACGGCTACCATAGCTTTTAATGCTGAGGGAATGCGTGCAAAGTACTAATGCAGCAACTGTGTTGTCTTCATGCTGCACTACTGGTATTGGTGACAAACACACACACAAGGATGAATTTAACTTTGTGTGTAAAACTAGTATTTCTACTTGCAGAATATTTCAGTTTGCTGCTGTTTTGTGGTTGTGGTCTTTTGGAGCACTCAGAAGCCCCACGTCGTTTGGTTTGTTTCAGCTGAGGGTGCTCTGCAGCTTAAAGTATCAAGCCTCAGGTCAGAAAGATTGCTTTTCAGAACGGAGGAGCATTTTAACTTGATGGCACATTTACAGTGAATACCTTTCCAGAAGACTGAACAGCACCAAGCCTACAGAAGCCAGTTCTTTTAAACAATGTCTTATCCCTTGTGATTGCTGTGACGATTAAATAACTTCAGAGTTGAAAAAGTTTGAAAGGCATTTGCCTTGAGCATTCCTGTGCAGTGCTTTTTTAAATGAGCTCTCACACTGCCAGCTTGCAACTTCTAGTATTTAGAACTTTATTTGTGCCTCACTCTTTTTGCAATATTGATAAATTGTATTTTTAAAGACTTTTAGTAGCAGTTGTCCTTTTTGCATGAAGTGAGAAACCATGAATTAAGGCAAGTAAAGATTTTATGTTTGTTACCACTTAATTCTGTTCTAACTTGAGTCTAGCTGGAAGTCTAAGTGTACCAGACAGTAAGTACAAGGGCAATATAACACAGGAAGGATAAAAAATGTGGTAATGAACCCTCAAAAATTCCAAAATATTTCTTTTATACTTAACAAAATATTTATACATTTTAGTGAAACTGCTGTGACAACAGTTTCCCACTATCATACTGCTGTTGGAAGTGCTAAAAGGACATTGCTCCTATTCTAAAAGTGAGGAAGAGGAGATTGCGTGAAGTACCAGCAGAGGGAGTCAGGACTGGCCATTAAATGCTGGAAATTTTCAGATCATAGTGGTCATCATCTGGAAGAAGAAACATATTCTGAATGTGTGAGGTGAAGTAAAAAAGGTTTCCCTTAAGCATCTTCTGCCTTTTGTGTGATACACGTGTTTTTTCCCTACTTCATTTGGATACGAATATGAAAACACAGTCCTAAGCATTCTGTTTTGGGTATCCTTATAGTGATTCCATTCAAAAACGGCTTTCTGAGCAATTTCCTTCTTTCCTGTGCCGTTCTCAAACTCCACTAATATGAAGTGTGGAATGTGGTAGCCTTTAAAAATGTTCAGGATTTAACACCTCTAGCTTGTCACTGATAGAAAAAATAATGGCAAATAGGATAGATCCACAGAGCTGGGAAGGAAAGTGGTTCAACTTGTTCAAAATGTTGGCAGCATGCTCAGAACTGCTATCTCCCCTTCTCCCAGCTGCAGAGCAGCGGTCTCTAGATGGATGAGGTGAGTACTGTCTCTCATGGCACACTGATGAGGAGAACTTGGGCGAGTGAAAATACTCTGAAGAGATTTGTGGCTGTGCAGAAGCTCTTGAAGCTCTTTTCTGTCAGTCTGCAGGTTAGCACAAAGGACTTCATCCCTCTCTTTCACACCTTGTTTGTGACAACTTTTTTACTTAGGCTTTGTATGAAGGATGTTGTTAGGACCCAATGTTTTTGTCCTCTTTAGTGCCCTCTGCAATAATCTCTCTGGATTTGTTGTCTAGTCCCCTTGGCTTGTTCCAAAGTGTTGATTTTTTCATCTTTCTGGCTTATTGCCTAAACTTTCATCATTGAAACAGTGGAGAAAAGCAAATAAAAATCATAGCGTATTTGCTTGAACATATAAAAATGGATCAATTTATATTCATTATCCTCTAGCAAAGACAACATTCTCAGTGAAGTATTTGTTATCACTGGCACTATGTTCTTTTGGTCCGACTTGCTCAGTCTAAAGTGTCTTGTGTCGCAGACACGATGTTGACATGCTTTTCAAACAGAATTCTTAGGGATGCATGTAAGCCACAACTCAGCCTTCTGCTGCATTTCACTTATTGATCTTAGTCAACATTGTCTGAACTCAAACTGTTTCTTCATTAAGCAGGTTTTGGTACAATTTCTTTTTACTGGAGTGATAGAGATTGACCCAGAGATGGTGTTTATGTCTTCTCCTGGAATTTGATTACCAAACATTCAGACATATTGATGCTTGTTGTCCTCTAGAATCTGCAGAAGGTTCTGGATACGGCAAACAGATGTTATGGCCTGCAAAGGAAATAAGCTGATAGGCAAAGAGCAAAGCAAAAGGTGAAAAAGCTCTGCTGCTTATCTCATCAGTGCTGACTGTACGGGGGTGGTGCATAGGAGAAAGGCCTTGAGCTGGCAGGTTTGGGCTGAGCTCCCAGCTCTGTCACACACTCCTCTGTGGCCACGTGCAAACTGCTCCTGGTCTCTGCTTTGCCTGTCTTGCCACTCTTAATTCTTCACATTTTAGTAGTGCAGAACGGCTTTTCTCTGCGCTCTGTACACACCATACCACAGTGTATCTATTGCCTCCCTCTGCATTGCCACTGAAGTGTGTCTTTTAATCTTCAAGACTGTTGATATCAGTACAGACAAGCCTGTGCAGAAAACTGGACCTTTGAACTCTCTCTGTACTTTTTTCACGTGTTCAGTTATCAGCTGCTCCTTTGTGTTCTGTGTTCCTAACCTCGCCTGCATTCCTTTTCTGCTCTTCCACCCTGTGCTTACATGTTTAGGTTTGTATGCCTGCCCCTTCCCTTCTTCCCCTCTTCCAATCTGTGTAGAGTCCCAATTCTCCTGACCATCTAATTTAACTTTGATTCCCTCCTTGTCATTAGGCTTCTCTATTGAGGCCAAGAAGGTCTGGCAGCCTCTTTGATGCGTTTGCTCAGCTGTTGATTTAAATTTTACAGGCTTTGTGAAGCAGAGAGACTGCTAAATCACTGCTCCCATGACAGGTTTCTGAAAGGCTGGAGGAAGACAGGATATTGAATAGAAAATTAGAAGAAGTGAGAGAAAACAGGAGGTAGAACTTCTGGAAGGAAGCATGAGGAGTAATTATGGGCCAGGTAGAAGACAAGAATCTGACAGGGAGAAATGGTTTTGAAGAAGAGTGTGTGTGTGCATGTGTAGATGGAAAGAGGCAGGATAGAAAGAAGACAGAAGGACATTTGTCAGAAGGAGCTGAAACCATGGTGACTGGGTTCTGAATACTCCACATCAGGGCTGATATTTAAGGACAACTTCAAGAGGTGCTGAGCAAGAAAATCCAGCTGTGCGGTTTCAGGTAAATTCTCTTATTTAAAAAACCAAACCTAAACAACAACAAAACACCCCAAAAAACAACCAGAAACAAACAATCCAAACCCAACAAACAAACCCCAGCCCCAACAAACAAAACCCTGAAAAAATCCAAACCAAACATCGAGGCTATGTACCATTCAAAACATGTCAAGAGAGCTTGACAGAAAAATATTTTAATAGCCTGCTGCTCTTGTGCTGATTGATTACAGCAACAGCTCAAAGATAAGCATTCTGTCAAGAATCATTAATATCTGTCAGCCAGTAGTAGCTATACAATATCAAAAATTCAAGCTGTTGAAAAGCATTCTATCCTTGCCTTGTGCTGAAGACCAGTAAATGAATATTCATGGTAGCACACACAGCTTACAAACAGTTCTTCACTTCACATACCTTTCAAAAGATGAGCATGGAGGTTATTACCACAGTTTAGGTGCTAAAATAAGTTCCTGCATTTTTACTTCTTTGTACTTTGACAATTTCAATGCCTGTAAATGACATGGAATACATTTACCACAATTGTTTGCCCAAATCTTACTATTCATCTTCAGTGAGCTGTAAGATTTTCTTGCTGCCTCCATCAGTGGGAAGGAAGAATTTAAGAAGAACCTGGAAGATTTAAGATGCTACTTAGGTGATCCTGTACGTGGCAGAGAATTACAGAAGGCAAGTTCTTAGGTGCTTAAACAAGGAAAAGACTTGTGGCAACTGCAGAAGCGCTTCTGGAAATCCTCTGTTGTGAAAGTTATCCCTGATCTGTAAGAGATATCAAGGAATCTGACCTTAATGACTGCCTTGGGATTGCTTCAGGGTTAAGCTAGATCCAGTGTCAGCAGTGAGTGATCATCTGGGGGGACTTTTCCTTTTGGAATCCAATAATCAGGATGTAAATTCAGGAGGAGCCATTGTTCCAAGGTTATGGAAATGTTGGGAACACGTACCTGCTGTATTTGTGGAGACTGGAAGAGTTCTAATTGTAAAAACTCTGTTCTTTTCCTTTTTCTTTCATTCAAAATACCCAGTCACCTTTAGGTGAAGGAACTCTACAGGAAAACAGAAGACCTGAGTTCAGGTCTGTGCTCCTGCAGTGATATTTGAGACATGTATCCGTTGTATCCCTGAAGTTCGCTGATTGCAGCAGAGCACAGTTGAAGTCTTCCCAGTCACTCTTCCCTAAGCATGGAATAGCTTTGTTTGCCTAACTATTGGATGAAGTTTGTAGCTGCAAATCACTGACAGAGGTATATCTTTGCCGTTGAGAGTCCTCTGTACATTCTGTTGGCCAGCTTCAGCTTATTAGCATCTGCAAATGCCATTCCTGTGTGCCTCACTGGTGCAGGCACTGCACAAGCAGAATAGTTCTCTAAAAAGGTCTCAGTGGGATAGTAATTCGTCCTTACTTCTGGCTGTATGCATTTTTATATGTGCAAATATATTTGCATTTTGTGGTGACTTGCTAACAAACTCACCAAAGTATAAAATACAGCTGCCTGACATTTTTTAGATGTCAGACGATTTCCATGTAATGTTTATTTTAAAAAGAATTTAGGCAATATCTCTTATGCAATAACATCTACCCCTGAATATAATGACAAATATAATCCTTTTTAGAAGTGAGGTGTGGAGCTCCCAGCTGTATGCATGTTTACTGCTGCTTTTAGTCCAGCTGAGTTGTAATAAAACAGCAGACTCAGCCTGGAAGAGAAGTACTTTTAAGACTGGAGCCATAGGAACAGAAATAAATACCCATTTTTTAAAGTTAGGCTGTAACCCTCTTCACCACTCCAGAGGCAAGTATTCCTCTCACGTGCAGTCATCCGTGGTTTGTCATTAAAAACACAAACAGTTGTTCCAGTTACTTTTTGATAGGCCATATGTGCCTTCACTAGCCTGTCATTTCGCTCATCAATAAAGCAGGGCCCTCTAGAGAAGCCACTGTCTATGAGCTATTCCCGTGTCACTTTCCTGTACATACTGTGTGCACCTATTGATTTTGGTCTGCAGGCACACCTGTGATTAGTGTGTGGGAGGAGCATGACTCAGACCTAGTCATTCCAGTGACTATTATTCTTTAACTACCCCAAATTAGTCTTCATCTGTAAATGTCATCTTTGTCCCCGACCTCGTTGGTTTAGTCAACATAATTCAGAACTTCATTATTCTTATTTGTGTTATGAACAATGTTAAATCTTTGTAACTATTTAGCGATACCAGAAAAGGGGAGTTTTTGAACCACTTTGCTTTTAGGTTTGTTTGGGGAGCGTTTGAAAAGCCTGTGTAGAATGTAGTTGCATAACTTGTTTGTACTTGTTGCACCCAAAAGTAAAAGTTGTGCATGCACAAGAAGGGATTGGCAGGTGGGTGATGAGCACCTTGCAGTCTGGCTGTGGTTATTGAAGTAAAAACACCCTGGGGTGGCTTACCAAGGCTGTTGCATCAGAAGCTTCAGACTGAGCTGCAGAGAGGCAAAGCAGACAGGTACAACCCAGTCCATTTAAATGCAATAGCTTTAGGGGCTTAATTTCACAGTAGAGGAGATCTGAACTGAGAATTAATTGTTGTCCTTATGTCCAGTATCCATTAATCCTGTCAGGTGCAGCCTTCACTCTTGCTGGCTGGTCTGTCTCCTGAGCAGACCCGGCAGCTCCTCAGTGATTAGTGCAGCCTCTCTGGTGTGTGGTCAGTGCATCGGTCACTGCTGGTTTTGCAGTGTGACCACTCGGAGCAAAGTCAGCTTGAAGGACCTGCTGAGTGTAAACCAGGTGAGCTATGGAAGACATGTGCTTCCAGTTACATACTTTGTGCTGTTTTCAGGTTTGGGGAAAACACAGTTAATCCAAAGAAGTTTCTTCTCTGCGGGGTCTGTGAGACAAGGGATATGCAATTTTTCCATCAGCTGTCTGGTTGAGGCCAGCGCTCTACCACCCACCTCTGGTTCACTTCACAATGAAACCATAGTACCTCCATCCCACTCTGATTTTATATTGGGGTAATTTATAGGCATTAAAATTTTATCTTTTCTTTTGTTCTCAGAGAAGACAAAGCCTAAAAAAAGACTGCTGTACTTGCAACATAGACAGCAGAAGCTTTTGTAAGTCATTGGATGAAAGTTAGTGGTCAAAGAGGAATGCATTGTCTTGGTATTTCTCCTGTGTCCTTAACTTTCATCACAGGCATACATACCCACACCCTGCAGTAGTGTTTAACCACAGCTAAATAGTTTTCAGCCTAATGAGAAGTGAGATCACTGTAGTCTCAGGGGAAGCCTTGGGTCCTTCCTCCTTGTGGTCTCACTGGTGGATTCAGATCTGAACATGCTCAGCAAGAAATGTAGCCAGCTATCAACTTCCCACATGGGTGCTCTGGTGGGAGTAGAGAGAAGCTATCTGAATCCAATTAGCATTTGGAACAAAGAATTGCTCTAAATACTGCACAAAAATATAAGATACCTTAATTAAGTGAGGTTAGAGAAATGACCAAAAGGAATCAGAAGGGAGAATTTTGCTTGGGCTTTGCAAGTGACTTTAGCCATTAAACTCTTGTGTTGCATCAGTGTTTGGGGCAAGTTTGGTCCAGAATTCCGTATGAGTAAGTGCTGGATGATGGCTTTGATGTGCAAAATTCATATCCAGTTCTGGACTCTCAAAGGCTAGGGATAGGTTACTGCAAAATCAGACCCAATAGTTGCCAGCAGGAACGGGCCTGAGCCAGCAGTGCAAAGCCCAGTAGAACGTGTGGCAGCGTTGTAGGGAAAGGACCAGAAAGTTGGATAGCAGATGATCCCCTTGAGTGTCCCTAGACTTCCCTCTTGCAAGGACTTGTAGGAAGAATCATGCAAGTCACAAGGGAAATAGGGTGAACAAAGGAATGCTAACAATTACATAGGAAAGCAGTTTCACATGAAAAGAGAACTTTTCCTAATTGTGGCTTTTGATTTTTGTTTTTGTTTTTTTTTGTATGCGTAGTCTGTTTCAGTAATAGATTTTAAAAAGAGGAGACTTGGTGTTTAATTGGGGGAAACAATTGAGATAAGTTGAGAGTAGATAAAAGAGAGCTTTGAAAGCAAAAGTCTTCATATTGGTGCAAATGAGTAAAAAATCTAGAAGCAGTATCTGGAGATTTAATTTTTACCAAGTAATTGAAAATGGCCATGCATTACCCTGTATAAACTGTAGAAGAAAAATTATGCCCTTAAATGGCTCAGTTGTCATTTAAATGGTGATCTGTTCATTAGTGCTGGGAAATGAAATGGAAATCCATTTCAATTTTCTAGACAATTTAAATTTTATAGTCCATAAAATTCTACAAAACAGTAAAAGAGTGTCCTTTCTCACAAATTGCAGAGGATTTAATCAGATTTGGCATTTTTTTAATTCTCATCATGGTAAAACCTGCTAGTGAATACATTGAGCTGAAGCCATCCTGTGTTGGTAAAAGTGTCCCACTGGTGTGTTTGGAAGAGATATTTTTTGCAGTTGTTATCTGTTTGTACACTTAGTTTCCTCTTGGTAATCAAATTGGCACATCAAGCAAGATCTTGATGATGCTCCATGTTTTGAGCACCTGTGCTTCAGTGAATGTGAAGCCTTGCTCTGGACTAAGCCCTTACGACATTCCTGAAGATATGATAAATATGCTGTTCTTTACAGGAATCGTAATTGTTGTAAGTATTTGTGGAAATCTGTACATTTTCTTGCCATTCTGTTTTACCTTATCAGAGACAAACCTATCTTGTGGGGAATAAAACTTGGAGAGGTAACTGGGAAGTGTTGTTTTCTGTGGAATTATCTTCTTTTTTCTCTAGTCTTTACCTTTGAGTTACCAGGCTGATGCTGGTGTTTCTCCTTTTTAATCTTCTTGCCTGTTGATCTTGCTGTCCCATATAGTTGTATTTTGACTGAAAGAAAATTTGATTCTGCAAGGAGCTTTCCGTGGACTCATTGATTAAACTGTAATGGTTCTTGGAAAGTCTTTTTGCTATCAAGGGCTAAGGCTCTAATTTCAATTAATGACTAGGTATTACTGTGTTTGGAGTTAGTCATAGCTTTTTGTCAGGTTTAAGAATTTACCTGTAAATTGAGGCAGAACACACATCTCCCTGTCTGGTTTATGATGCACTTTTGGATGTAAAACACTGCTACCCGTATTGGGACTAATCAGGCAGTGCAAGTGCCTGGCCTTGCAGAGAAATGGATGCCTTCAGGTAATTTCAGTAAGAAGAATCTATTGCTCTGCAAATGCTGTTTGTTTATAGAATAAGAGCATGCAGCCCTGTTTTCCTGAAAGTGAGAGAAGCTTGTGGTTAAGGATTTCAAAGTCTATCAGCTTGAAGGCTCACTGTATGCAGGATGCTCTTCTCTTTACTACCTTTCAGCATCATGCTTCTGTTGTCTTCTGTTGGTGCCCCTTTAAAGCAGAAATATAGTGTATGGCCAGATTCTTACTCCTTAATTCCACAACCAAGAACACGTTGAAGTCCTCACAGGCTAGTTCTGACTTGTTGTGCATCTGATTACTTCAGTAATCTGCTTTTCTGCAAGCGTATTGGCTGCAGTGGAGTCTGGGCCTGCCATTAAATCCCCCTCTGGTGACTGTTGGCACCTCTCAGGGTAAATAAAATACTAAACTGTAGCTGTCAAAACAAATGAGTGATGAGTTTTATGAATCAGGATTCCTGCCATTTTATTTGTTTGGACACTTCTTGATTTGTCAAAATGCAGATTTTACAGCGTTAATTAGTGGGACGGTGTTAATTTAGTCAAGTGCTGCTGTGTAGGAACCTTGTCCCTGGAGGTAATAGCCACAACTCTTCCTTTGTATGGATTGGCAGGGTACCCTTCATCCTCTCTTTTCATAAGCAGGCTCTTGGATCCAAGATGCAGCCTTTCATGGAGAGCAGAGTGGTTCTGGCCCTTCGCTGTCAGTTTAGAGAGAGCTGTTTTGTGTTGGAGAGCTTTCTTATGGGGTTGATGCTGAAGTTTGTTCTATTGGCTTTTACTCTCAATGGCTCTGATTGTTCCATGGATCAGATTTGTTCTGTGTGTTTTCCCATGCTGTTTATGTTAGCCCAGACATGCTGATGGCAAAAGAAAAACCTGTTCAAGAGTTGTGCTGTGCATGATGCTTGTGAGCCAAAACACCTGTGATTGCTGCTACTTGCTTGTGTGGGTGCTACCAGACCGAAATAAAAAAACCATTTGGTTTCACAGGAGTTCAGCATTTTTGGAAGGTTTGGGAGTTTACCAACACTTGCCTCTATTCTTCCATGTTAAGTCTTCAACCGGCAAAATGTAAGTCATTGCAAGCTGGTGAGATAACAGGAGGTTATATGTCTGGGCTGCAGTAGTAGCAGGCTGCTTTTCTTTTGTCTAGTTAGGAAAGGGTGTGAGGAGTGAAGCAGTGGGAGCTGCTTGAGGTGTTTGTTCCGTAGCAGTTCTTAACTTCCCTTTCTGCCCTTACACACTGCAGACAGCCTATTTTAAGGTGCACAGATGTTTCTACTACTCTAGTCCATGGTAGTTGCTTAAGTGGCTTCTTAGAGCAGCTGTTCCCTTGTTTATGTCTCTGACGTTCATTTCATTGCAGTTCTTGTTATTCTGGTGATGGGAAGATGAAAAAATCCCATGTGCTGATGCTCTGCTGTTTAGCCTGTATCAATTGTGTCCTCACTGGTGGCCTACGCTTCTGCAGGGGAAGCATTTCCTTTGTAGCTGGAGCTCAGTGTTGTCCTTCTGTGTCCCAGTTTTGCTGCCAGCAGGGTGATTTCACCAAATGTGATGATGAGAGTGAGAAGATTTGCAGTAGGATTTGACTGAGAGTTTGATAAAATTTGCCTGTGGTCTCATCTTTCATCCTAGAAGTCAAGTGCCTGTGCCGCATGGTTTGATGTGCATGTCCCTTATGGCCTGTTCAGGCTTTCTGCTTTGCTTTTTGCCATTAAATTGATTTTCAGACTTGCTCAGTAGTGTGCCAGTTCTCTGATCTTTGCCACTGCCTTGCTTTGGAGGTGCAAATTACAAGCTGGTGGCATGAAAGAGGGAGGTAGAGCAGTGTATTGTTTCAGTCCAGGAGAATAGAGAGCCTGGGAAAAGCAGAATTTAGCAGTTGCTGCAATAGCGTGGGGGAGAGCTCCTCTGGGAATTTACTTTCACTTAAAAAACATGTCTTTTTCCCAAGTTGTGAAATTCAGGAAGTGATGTACATGCTAAGACTAGCAATTGTAATTTGTTTTATAACAGGTGAAAATGTTCTTTATGTATATTGTGAAAAGTCATGAAGTGCAGAAAATTAATTGACCTATTAGATTTTGCCTAAGTTGTTTGCATTTATTCTTTATTAGCTAAATGGAATTATATCTTTATACATTGTGTTAGTAAAAAAGCAAAAGTTAGATAAAAGATTACAAATAGGAAACTTTGTAATACACAAAGCTTCCTAAGAAGTAGCAAGTTAAGCTGCTCTGGGTCTGTCTGTACTGTTCTAGAAGGTTGTGTAGATAGCTGTGTTGTGTAAGTACATCTTGCTTTAGATATTTTGATATCAGATTGCAAGACTACAAATAACAATTCTATCAAAACTAGTTCTGTAAACAATGCTTTAAGATACCTGTTCAGTTTGGTATTTTCTAGCATATTGTATGTAACAGTTCAGTGTTTTCCTTGTAGCTGCCTGTTCTCTACCCATAAGTAGGCATAATTACCACTAATCAAGCCCCCTAATCTGAAGCAATTATAAGTTCTTATATTGTTCTAATTGTACATTTGAAAATAATGTCATTTTCTCATATAATTATACGATGATCCATACAATTATTAATTTCTGCTTTTCTTTTTATCTGATCAATGTTAATTTTGTGTGACCTCACAATGTGTTATCTGAAAAATGCCTTTGAGACATGCAGTTTTTGTGGTTAATTTACGATTGTGTTTCATATTCAGTAAGAAGTGCAACAGATTTCAAGGCTGTGCTTTCTCTCAGCCATCTATGAACTGAATAATTTATTGTAAACTAGGAAGTTGTTGGTGAAACAGAAGTGCAATTATACATTTTAATCATCTACTATTTGCAAATCCAGGTGCTTGCTCTTCGAATAGTACTTAGGTTACTGCAGGATGTAAAAGGGGTTTATTTTGGTTTTTTATTTATTAAGTGGAACTTACATGCAGACGGACAGACTTTCTGGATCAGCTTTCCAGAAAGTAAAAATGAAGACAGTTTATTTTCAGAAAGCATTGCAGGTCTTGGGAGCAAGATATGAAATTGTTCACAAGTTGATGCTGGTCTCGCTTGTTGCTGTGTAGTTCTATGCGCACATCTTGTGTGCGAGGGCATTGGATGAGTGCATTTTGAACAAATCATCATCAATCTGATGATTCATCTCAGCAACCAAATGCAGCACTTACATCTGTAATTGGGATAATTGTAAACCTCTCATTCTTACAGATAGAAATTCTTCCTCTTATAATTCTAAAATCAGACCCCAGATCTTTTACTGTAGTAGCTGAGACCTACACTGGCTTGTATTTATTTCTCAATTCTTGTTACATTGTTAAAAGTAGCTGATGATTTGGTGACCTTTCCAGCCTGTGTCTGACCTTCATGATTCACTTACGGGTAATTTGCTACTGCAATTACTGTGGTCCTATCGGTGATGTTATTTAAACTCTGGTTTAAATGGGGTATCACAGACTGCAGTGTAAATGAGCAGCCACATTGTGGGGGACAACATGTTTTTCTTTATTGTCAGAAAAGTGTATTAACGTCAGGGGGTGAAGGCCATATAATTTCTGTGGGATCTTGACATTCCTGGAGAGGAGATGTTGGAAATTTTGCTTGGTCATAAATAGCCCAACTTTCTTCCTTTAGTAGAGTGTGTGTTTCTGAAATGATTCTGGGGCTGCAGTCTACTGCAGTGGGTTCATTTCATTATTCCTTTGAAAGGAAGGAAAGGCACACAGCCAGCTATTTCTGTGCAGAGGAGTTCAAGGTTTAATATGCTAATGTATCTACCCAATATTAGGCTGCAAAAATCCTTGGCTTTAATGTGTCTTTAATAGTAATAAAATGGTTATCTAATGATAAATTAAGGATTGTAAGTCTGGGAATGAAAAAAAATTAATCTAGGCAGGAATCATTTTTCTTGCCAAGATAATTGTCATACTGGAGCTGCAATTTGCAGTGAAAATTGCTTACTTCATAATAATCAAAATATAGGACCAGATTTCTGTTTTTTCTTTGGCTTCATGTAGCTGGACAGAAATGGGACAGAATGGGGACTCCATTTTACCTTTGCTGGCATAGAGCTATTTGTGCTAAGGTACTGAACCCCCAGGTCTCAGCTGTTTGCCAGAGAGCAAAGAGAGAGTCATATGGGCACAAGTGTGGGTTTCCAGAAATCTACAGATAAGCATCTGATTGCGACCCTCTCCCTAATTTGTCACCTATTTCAGTATTGTGCTGGTTGCTTTGTGCTTCTGCAGTCTCCTGTAGGGTTGTGTTTGTATCTGCTAACAGAGAGCAAACCAGGACTTCGTTAGGGAGAGGTAATGCTGTTCTAATACAAAATACTCATGGATTAAGGAGCTATTACGGTAAATCTGTTTTTTAAAAGCATTTTATCATTCTTTACTACTCATTGCGTTGGACTTCCTGGTATGGTGTTACTCAGGCACAAGTTAAGATTAAACGGAGAAAATACATGTTTCTGGTCACTGTATCCATATTCGTGCTCTCCACTTTTCTTTAAAATGAGTGTGCACATTTTTCTGCGTATTTTTATACCTGTTTGTACAGAGGAGTAGATGGAAAAAGGAAGAGTTCTCTACAGAAGCTGATGAAAACAAGTAATGCAGCAGAGGAAGGAATTCTGCAGAAAATCAGCAGTGTAAAGGCCTTGAGAAAACCTAAATTTAAATTACATCTCTTGATGATCAAGGGAAAGACAGTTCTGTAAGTTTCTTTTGCACAATATCAAAGGTTTTTCTTAGTCACAGAATCCTAGAGCATCTTAGTTGGCTTAAGTATATCTGCCTATAACACTGACCTGAATAAATAACTGTATTCTCAAAGGAAGGAGTGGGATGAAGATTTCATTTTTTGTTTTAATAGCTTGTGAGGGAGTAAATAAACAGCAAAAAGAGGTGTTTCACTAAGGCAAAATACATTTTTTATACATATGGCTTCTCATTTATTTATTTTTATCTCCAGTGGAAGATATATGATACTCACAATTTGGTGCTTGTTTTGGGGCACAGGAAGTTATTAAGAGGAAGAACTTACTCAGCAAGCCAGAGCACTTTGGGTGGTTACCATCCCATTTGCAGTCTGACTGTTCCTCTCCCTCTACAGCCAACGTGCCACATACCACTGACCTGATTCACAACATAGGAGAGCTCCCCCTGAGGCTTCCTGTCTTTCCATTTTGTTCAGGGCTGGATTGGCTGGAAGAGCCTCAGCCCCAGCCTCTGCAAGCTATCAAACCTGGCCACTGAGGCTGCCACCAGCCTGCTGTTCTGTCTTCGGCTTCAGCAGATGGATCTTCTCAAGTCCTGTGTGTTTTCATCTGCTTCTCTCCACTCTTGGAAACACTGCTCTTTTTTCTTCCTCGTGTTTATTCTTAAACCATCTTGATGAAGCAGCTGGCTTCATAACTGTGTTGCGTGAAGTCAGGAGGGCTGTGCAGAGGTCTGCCTCTGAGAGCTCTACTCTTGCCTCAGGCCTTGCTGTTCTTTTCCCTGCAGAATATAAAACGTAATGCAGGTTTTTATGTATTATTAAACTTAAGTCTATAAATTACTGACCCATGGTAGCTGTTTATTACATATTTCATCTTCTGCTTTGATGCATTATTGTTGTCACACCAAGGTGGGTAATGATGACTCAGCTTGCTACTGTGATAATGCACTTAAAGCCTGGAAATCTGTCTCTGATGATATTTCAACACAGGTGCTATAAACTAGAGATGAAAAATTAAAGTATTTGCTGTCAAGCTATTTCTCTTAAAATTCTTCTGTCTTTTGTTGCGGTTTCGTAAGGTTTTGGGTACTACTGAATTGTTTGATGTTCAAACAGTTGTGTTTCAGGAACTCTGTGATGCAGGACTTGCTCTCACAAAAGGAGGTGTAGTCCTCAATTTGTAGTGCTGAAGGTCTCCTATAAAACGCTTGTGTTCATCAGGCCTTCCTAATAAAGCACTGATACTTGCATGCATTTTTGTGAGCCTGCCATTTCCAGTCTTGAAGCCCAGTGGAACACAGACTGATCATCACAACTTACTGCATTATCTCTGTGGTTTTTCTTCTTTTTCACAGCCCTTCTGTATGCCACCATTTTTGGTAATGTGACAACCATATTTCAGCAGATGTACGCTAACACAAACAGATACCATGAAATGCTGAACAGTGTCCGGGACTTTTTAAAGCTCTACCAGGTCCCTAAAGGGCTGAGTGAACGTGTGATGGATTACATCGTTTCCACCTGGTCAATGTCCAGAGGAATAGATACTGAAAAGGTAAGTAAATTAAACTGCAAGGAAAGAAGTCACATCCTGAAAGTAGTCCATTAAAATAAACAGGAGGTGCTGTCTTAGTAAAGAAGACAAATATTCTTTAAATAGTTCTGAGTAGTAGCTTCCCTTAATTTTCAACTTTCAAATACAGTATTTCAGCTATTCTGTCCTACTGACATATGCTAGTGGTAAAAGTATGTGTGTTTTGCTAGTGAAAAGGCGTAAAATAGCATAAAAAATTATAAAGGAAAAAGCTTGGTTTACAGTAAATGAAGGTGATAACTAAATAACAAGTTCCAGACTGTAACACAACTTCATAACTTTTCCAAAGGAGATTTTTTTGCAATATTTCTGTTTTGTGAGGTTGTTTGCAGCTCTGTGGGCCTGTAAACAAAGTCATTTTTTTTTTGTCTTTGTAGAATTTGAATGTAGTATTCTGTGTGCAGGTTAAAATATTAATGCAAACTTGAAATATTTAATCATGTATTGCTTGGAATCTATCTTATGTGAGGCAAATGTTATCACTGTAATTCATTACAAGTAAATTCCCATTGTGTCTTTTAAAATAACAAATGGCCTTTCACCAGAACAAATGTACAAAAGCAATTCCTTGTTGCCTTCCTCTTAGTTGCCAACTCTTGTGAAGATAGACGCTGTTTTTCTTCTGCTTGTAAAGAGATGTGATTTGTGGGGTAGATCATTCAGGAAATCATACCAATGCTCTGGTCACCAGCTTTCTGGTTGGCAGCTTAATTTAGTATTCCGAACTGTGGATGATGCAGTTAAAGAGCAAACAGTGTCATTTCTGTACAGCTGTTAAAGCATCGTTATGAAGGAGTAGAACAGATGTGGCCTTGCACTGAGCTGTCTGGAGACTGAGGGCCACGCAGGGCACTGTTTGCTTTCCTGAATGGTCTTCAGCATATCTGTCATTTTTAGATCCCAGGCGTGGTTCTGTAAGCAGTGTCTGTCATAGTAGCTTTCAGAAAGAAATGGTATTTTAGTGCTGGACAGCACTGGTTAGAAGCTGTTCTGCGTATTTTCTCGCAGTCTGTCTTTGTGTGGGGCTGTGATTTGAGGTAGGTGCATTTGGGGAAGGTGGAGAGACATCTGAGGATACATGGTGTAATGAGTGCTGGTGCTTTCATTCAGCCCCCATTACAAACTCCTGTCATCATTTTAACAAAACATCCAGAAAAAATTGCTGTGCAAAACATGGGGATTTTTTTTTAGCTTATCTTCAAAGTTCATTCTTGGCTTCCTTTGATAAGGAGAGAAATGCTTTAAGGATGCATTTGGAGACAGCAGAATAACCAAAACAAACACAACAATTCCCAGTGCAGCTTTTGAGAATTATCTTAATAAACAGGAAAAAAGTCTCCAATTGTCAGGACACCAAAGAGTTTAATATGGTGCTGTATTCAGTAACTGGTGTGTTCTTAGCTGAACTGCACCTGCTCAACCAAGAGCTCAGCTTTCATCTACACAGCAAAAGCTGTGGTTGGCTGTGCCGATCTGTAAACTCCCAGGTCTGAGCTCTGTTGGTTTGATGCCTGTGTATAACTTCTGTCATGAATACATGTCATGAATAAAACATGTATTGCTGTGAGACAGAACAGTGGTAGTTGTGCTAGTCTGAAATGCAGCACAGCTTTCTACAGATGAGGCAGAGATTTAAATGTGAACTGAGCACAGAACTGGTCTTCTCACTCTTTTGTAGGCCACAAATTTGTCAGCTCAGTGTTAACTGCAGACAAGTTAAGGAGTGAATAATTAGTTACAAGTCTGGAAAATGCCAGTACAACAAAATTTAACCAAGAGTAACTGAAAGATTCTAAAATTGATCCATGAAGATTTATTTCTTACATCCTATACAAATGAAAGTTTTCTTCCATTTGTCTGTAACTCTTGAATGTCTTTAATCCCTTTCATTTTTGTGAAGTCTGGAGACAACTTCTTTAAATGGAGAATGGAAAATGAGTTAACTTCCTCTTAACCTGGAATACCAAGGAGTTTTGGGATAAGAACATAATTTTAAATACTATCTTGTATATTCAGGAGTTTTTGCTACTCTTTTGCTACTCTACAAGAACCCTTTTTGTGTGTGATATTCAAGTAACTGCAACGTGTATGTGTAATTCACAGAATTATGAGCTCGGTTCTCTGCTCAGATCTTGCACAGAACCCCATTTAAAAGAGTAGGCATAGCCATAGTGCTTCCTGTGTTACCGTTTTGTTTTCCAGCAGTATTTGCAGTGAGACAGTCTTCTCTTTCCATCTAGGAGAATGTGTGGGAGTAACTCTGAAGCTCAACCAGAGAGTCCCTTAATTGGATGGAATAGTTTTTACTGAGAATATATTAAAAAAAAAGAGGCAGACTTAGACTACTCAGTGTTTTTCTCACTGCATGTACTTCATCATAGACCATCCCCCAAGGATTTTGTCATCCCCAAACCCTGTTCATGTTACTTCTTTCCCCTTTTAATCTGTACATGCAGCAGTGATTTTGTATTCTTTCCACTCAGCTGTCCGTATTACATTAAAACCCTTCAGAAATGGTTGGTGCCCGCTGTGCTGAGCATCAGCTCGTGTTCTCTTAGGAGCACACATCATGAATTGCCATGAGGAACATTGCATTTGGAAGATCAAAAGCTGCCCAAAACAGCATCATACCTTAAAGTCCCTTTCCTGTGTAAACAAAAAACCTGGTAGTGCCACTGAGGGGTAGATTTGACTACCTGCAATTCTCAATGTTATGAGTTAATTAAACTTTTAAAAACTTGTTTTAGTTGTTAAAGCATATAATTTGTACAGGCTTTTCATGGAATCTATCAAAAAAGTGACCTACCCTCTGGAAACAATTCTTCAGGAAGCTTTTCTTCAACACTTTCTGTACTGCTGTGCTCTAAATTTTATTGTCTTAAAAACCTGAGGCTTTCTGGTAATTCAATATCCAGCAGAGCTTGTTGCTGAGATGAAAACAGTATTTTCTTTCAGATGTTATAAAGTAGACTAAGTTAGTATTGTGGCTTATGTGGATAAATAATATAAAAATAAACCTACAGTCTGAGATTAGAAATTTTATAAGAAGGAGAAAAGTAGTTCTTAAACCTTGTGTGGTAAACCAGCCATAGCAGGCACATAAAAGCCGTGCACAGAATTGATTGCCTAATTTCCTTCTCAGGTTTTGCAGATATGCCCTAAGGACATGAGAGCAGATATCTGTGTGCATCTGAACCGCAAGGTTTTCAAGGAGCACCCTGCCTTCAGGCTGGCGAGCGATGGGTGCCTTCGAGCACTTGCCATGGAATTTCAGACAGTGCACTGTGCTCCAGGAGACCTGATCTACCACGCCGGGGAGAGCGTCGACAGCCTCTGCTTCGTGGTCTCGGGCTCTTTGGAAGTAATCCAGGATGATGAAGTCGTTGCTATATTAGGTGAGTTTCAGAGTTTTTCAGCACTGTGCACAAATACAGATATGTAGAGCCTCTTCTACTCATTCTTTAAAAAACTTCAGTTAAATTTGTTTACCACAGCCTGGAGGAGTATAAAGGGCAACCATCTCATTTCCAGATTGCTTCAACCCTGTCATCTGGTCAATGGAAACTCTACTTTAGCATGGGGTTGTAGTCATTCTTGGGATTCTCCCTGTCTTGACATGTCTCTTTTAATTAGAAATTCCATTTAGGACATCAGAAAACTTGTTTTTAAAGTGCCTGGCTTCCCTGCCTCACTCCCACCTCCCCATAATAATCCACTTTTGCTGGATTTTTTTCTATTAGATTTATTTAAGATCTCATATTGAAATAGTATTTATCTATTTTAAAGTCAAAGTAATTTAAAACATAGAGCCGATTTGTGTTAACTTGGAATGGCAGCCATGGGTTGGAGGCATTGAAAAGAAACTGATAGGGGTGTGAACAGCATTTTGAGCCAAAGTTAATGGAAAAGAGTGGGATAATCCAATAGATGTAGATGAATCATGGGCTGGCTGGAGCATTGAGGAGGCAATACTTATCATTTGATTCTGACAAGCCTTTTTGTGGTAAGGTAAATTCTCATGGTTGCTTAATCCAGTACCTGTCACTCATAGCAGCCTGGAAAAAGAGAATAAAACTGCTTGGTAATCTTACCTTTTTCTGAACACATACTCTCAACTCTCCTAAGGTGAATGTCTGCTGAAAAATAAGGGGGCTAATAAATATGCTGAGTTCCATTTTTCTCTGCTTTTGAACAGGATTGCATGTAGAGCATAGGGTAAATTTAGAGTCCTGGGGAATTGAGTTGATAATACTTTGTGCCACACAAGAAGCTAAAAAGGTGAGAAGCTGGAGGATAACTGATTCTCTTTTGTTCTGGAATCACCTGTGCTGTTTAGTGCTATATAATATATGTAACGTCTGCCTGTCTGTGGTGCACATCAAGAACTTGCTGCCTTTTGCCATGTTGAACTCTCCTGAATTAACATGACAAATGTAGAACACAAACTAAGACCTCTCAGTTTGTGTGCCTTAGTGCCTCCACCTGGGTTCAACACAAGAAAACCTCAAAATATCTTGCTGTTCTATTTGGCTATTGGTAAAAAGCACTGAGATGGAATTTTTAAAAAAGTTCTTTAGAGATAGCAATTTTCTCCTCATCTTTACTCATAACTCCTGCATTTTTTCGTAACATTCACCTTAGAAAGCGCTCAGATGAGATTGCTTGAGGAATCAGTGTTAAGGAAACCTAACTCCTAGTCTCAGCTGCTGCAGAGTGATAGTTACGGATATATGAGACTGTTCCCTTGGTATCTGGATGAATAGAAGTATCTTGTTGTTGATGTTCTCCTGGGACATAAGTATTGATCCTCTTCCCTTCACAATTTTTTTTTTTTTTTTTTTTTTAAAGTTGAAGTCAGTTCCCTGGCTCTCGCTAAAATTGGTGAGCTCTGCTCTGTCATTTTCTTTGTGAATATTGTAAGTGGAGAGGAAAGTAAAATGAAATGGGATCTGCTTGTGATACTGTGAGATTTCATTTTGGAGGTGCATCAGCTTTTGTGTTTCAGTTTCTGGACTAAGGAATCCCTTTCCTTCCACAAGGAAAGGGATTCCTTACCTTTCTCCCTCAGGCTGTGAAGACTTCTGCTGAAGGTTTCTCTATCCTGAAAAGAAATTATGTATTTAACTAAGTTTTTCACTATTCTAAATCAGTTGAACTTTCTTTCCTTCAGCATTGTGTAATTTAACCACCACACTACTGAAGGATGCTTCAGGAGACGAGTCAGGATTTCCTCCCTACCTTTTTTGTACTCTCAGTTTTCCTATCTGTAGAAGACAATGCTTTGGAGTGGATTCTTTCAGTTGTTTTTGGTTTCATTTTTTAATTTCATATTTAGCTAAACTTGCCAAGTTCTTGATGAGGGCATACCAGATAAAATAAGGTACTACAAGGGGAGAAAAAAGGTGCATTGTACAATAAACATGATTGTTGCTGATCACTCAGCCTGAACAACCTATGCCATGAGTTTTGTTTACCAGTCACAACTGAGCATAGCTGTGAACATCAGGCATGTAACAGCAAACCATGTGAGGAATTCCACAGTGTAATTTTAGTTAACAGGTATGTTGCAGAGACTGTAATCTTTCAGGAATTCTTGCAATAAAATTATTCAAGGTGAATTATTTGCTCAGCTCTGGCTGTCACATAATAAAGCAGCCTTTGCAATTTGCAATGTTGTCTGTATTTTCCATACAATAGAGAAATGAATTGCTACTCTGAATCAGTCTGTGTGACTGCTGTACAGCATTATATAAACCAAAGGCAAACTGCACATAATCCTTAAAGGATCCAATTCATAGGAAACATTTTCAAGTTCTGAAATCATTTAACCTTGCAGATTGGCATCTAAGAGTGTATTGTGTATCCCTAGAGTGTATTGTGTACACTTGCATAATATCCTTCCAAATCAGTTGCATGTAATACCCCAGAGACAGGTATATTCTCAGTTCAGGCTTATGTTCTTAGAACAAAGCACTGACTTTGATTGACTTGGATTAATATGAGTACTGAGTTGGAAGAAATTGCAAATAGGCCAGCAATGAAAAAATGTACCTTTTTTGTGTGTCACCTAAGATTGCCTTTCCCATGAATTTAAATTAAGACTCAAACACAAAAATAATAAAATTTAAAAGAAAAAACAAAATCCAAACCTTTGCTTGTTTGCAGTACAAATTTAAAGAAATTGATGCATTTTGTATGAAGTTTGACTTGTTGGGCTGAAATATGTATTTTTTGAATTCTGTGGAAAATTTCTGCTAAAATACCTAAATTACTGATGTTCATGCAACACAGTCTTTGAATTTGATGTGTCAAAGAAACAAAAATGTAGAAAATTACCTTTAAGCCAGGTGATTGATTTATTTGTGATTCATTCCAATACAAATGAGTCAGAAAAAGAAGACTTAGCAAGAAGAGCCACTCTATTACTATGTTTCCTATGTTAATATGTAAGTATGAGAGTGGGATTATGTAGAAGGGAAGTTGAGCTGGTGGGAAGCTGCCTGGATGAGACACAATTCTGTTTTCTGTAGTTTACTGTTCTTCCACTGACACTGCTGTCATTGTGTAGGATGAAGTGCTGACATACACTCAGCACTTCGTGGAAGACTGAGACAAATCACACAGTCCCTGCCCTGAAGAGAACGGAGGGAAGCACAGGTTGTGCAGGACTTCCATTATGAGAATGTTTTCAACTTGGCTTTGCTTATAACTTTTCTAAGCCCTCCCACTTGGCCTGATACTGCTTTATCCAGCTGAGACTGACAGTATCTCTTTGAACTACTCTTACTTAAAGACTTAGCCATTTATCCAGATGTGGTTAGAGAAAATGTGGGGTTTCTTACCTCTGTTAAAAACAATCAAACATTTATGTGCACTTCATTTGGCAGCTCTAGTTTCCCTGCTTTGGAGCAGACCTTTGAGGCTGATACACTGGCCATCTGAAAATCTGACTTTATTGCAGGTCTTTGAAAAGTTAAAACCTACTCATGCTCAGGAGATTGGCTACATTTTAATTATCAAATAGCTGCTTAAAAATATTCCCTCTGAATTAACTGTGTTCCAGGCACAGACCATAAGGTCTGATTGCAGCTTTCTTTGGAATATGCAGGGGAAAAGGTGCTTCACTGCCCTCCAGCCATTTAGTCTGAACCTTTTTAATCTCTCCTCACTGTTGCTAGAGGAAGTTCTAGTTCTTGTGCTATGTCTCCAATTGCATGTGTGCTCAGATAAGTTAATGAAAATTACAGAAAAGAATGTCATAGCAGCAAAAGTTACTGTTTGTAAGTATTTTCAGGAAATACATGGAAGGACTGGATAGGAGGCCTTGTTTTGAAATTTTTGTATTGTGCCAATGTGCAAATATCTGAATGACTTAGAAAACCATTCTTGGCCTTTCTAGGAAATAATAAATTCTAAATTAGATATGACTGACAATTGTATTCTAAGATTGAACAGAAAATCCCTGTTCTCTAGGAGATCTGAAAGAAGCAAGAGATTTTGGGACCCAAGTTGGTTCAACCTCTTTCTGCCTGAAATTGGGGTAATTTTTGACATTCAGGAAAACATTCCAATAAAAAGCTAAAGAGAAGAAGGAGCAGACCCTTGAAAATTAGGGTGACAGACCTTTTTCTAGATAGCAATGTGGAAAGTAGTATCTTGTACTTAAATTTTCAGACTGCTGCAAAATTTGTCAATTAATAACTCCTAGAGGGCCTGACTGAGCAACAGATCTTTACTTACATGAAATGTTCAAAGCTGCTGAAGTGGTCTTGATAATTCCTGCAAGGATGCCATGTGTGTGTGGAAGGTAAGACTGGAGGTTAGTTTTATGGACTTGATTTGAGACATGGAGCTTTAAGCTTTTATTTAACAACTAGAAACCAAAGCCTTGAAAACTACTGTGGTCTTCAGAGCTGAGCACTGGATGAGAAAAAAATAATATTTACTAGAAGATTTAGTTACAAAGAAAGAACAACACTGTCCCATCAAACAGTTTATCCCAAGTGTTCCATTCCAGCTGTTGTGCATTTATATTCTTGCTATCTTTATTTGAGCTAACAACTTCCAAAAGAATAAACCTTTTTCTTGATTTTGGTTTAGCCTCACAGAATATCCTGAGTTGGAAAGGACCTGTGAGAATTGTTGAGTCCAACTCCTGAGTCCACAAAGGGCAAGTAAAGTGAATGAGACAGGAAGGGAAGTCAAGGCAGGAATTTATTGTGAGCGAGGAATACAATTGCTTTCCAAAAGGTCAGTTTGCTGTTGCTATTCCTTTTGCTGCTATCAAAGCTGAAAGGCAGTAACAGAATGTAGATATTACGTAAGTATGAAAGTATGCAGTAACACCATGTCAAGAATGGGAATTTTTTTGGGGAATGGGGCAGGGAGTGTGCAAATTAAAGATCACAGAGGAGCTGAGAAAGTGAAATTTGTATGAAATACAGATCTTTAATTGTTATTTACAAAGCCACAGAGTTGACGAGATTGGAGACTGTGGTTTTAACATGATGTTGTAGGAGACCTTGGTGTGCCATGTTTTGTTTCAGCAGGATATTAAATGCTCCATTTGCTTTGTGTGGAGAAATTCCTGCAGATTTAATTTGATCTAATTGCAGTCTTAAAGAAATGTTATAAGAATAATTGTTTGTTTTCTTTACAATTGCTTTAGCTTACTCATTTACCCGTAAGCATTTCATTCAGATGTAGACACCAGAGGATTGATACAGATTTTGGTGGGACAGATTTGCATCCAGATAGGACAGTGCAAACTGCAAGGCCAACTGTGCCTCAGGGATGGTTCATTTTAGAGGAGGGACAATAGCAGCGCAGAAGTATTGTGTCTCTTAGACCTTCTCCATGGGAAACATTGCAAATTCCACACAGTCATGTGAAAACTGCATCTCAGCAGACTTGAAGATGATGTCAGATGAGTTAACTGAGCCCAGGCTGCTATCTTTAGTACCTGAGCTAACTCAGATTTCCCTAAAATAAACTGCTCTGTGTACTACCCCATTTTCAAAAAATATTTATGTTCTTTTAGAGCTTGTTATTTAATTCCAGGTCTTTGAAGAAGTCCCTTACTTCTCTGCTTCATTTTTCACCTGAATTTTAAATTTAGGTACACTTCTCTGGGTTAAAAATGTCAAGCTGCTGTGCTCTCAGGCTTAAGAAATGATTGCAGGATTATGGATGGCATTAAGAGTTTTCTGACAGTATCTAACATCACAGCATTGTTTGTCTGAATAAGCTATTGAATAAGTCTGAAACATGACCAGCAGTGCTTTGACAAAGGAATGATTGAAATTAAAATCCATGTTTATCCTCAGTAGTCCTATTGTGCTTTTTCTATTTATAGTTGAAAGGTGGGGTTTTTTTCAGATTGGTTTGTATAGGCAGGTTGGGCAAGTTGCATGTTTCCATGAAGGGATTCAATAAATATCAACTGAAGGAACAATTTTTAGAGTCCAATTTGCTCTGAGTGTCCAGGCACACTTAGCAAAAGCATTACAGATGGAGATCCAGCTAAACTTTTTAAAAGGCCATGGTGTAAAGAAGTCTATATTAATAGAAAATTTTAATTTCATGGTGGATGTAGGAGCAGCACTAAGACTCTTATTGAAAAATATAGGTTTTTCCCACATGGTGGTTTTGTACAGAGAGTATTCCTTATTCCTGTCCTCCAGACATCTAGGATGGGTTGATATAAGGACTTGACATTTTTGAGACTTTAGCCAGACATTGTTTGTTCTATGTCTGTCATGGTTTAGGCTTGGCCAAGGTTTTTCTAGTGGGGCGGGGGGCCCACAAAGATGGCTCCTCGGTGAAGCTTCTTGAAGCCTTCACCATGTCCAACTCTGAGATGATGGACATGCTGCTGGCCAAGGCTGGGCCAATTAGAGATGTTGATTACGCCTCTGTGAAAAACATATTTAAGAAGAAATCAAAACAATGGGTGCACGCACTTTTCCTTAGCCAGAGGAGGAGTAGGTGAGAGTATGTGAGGGAAAACAACATGGAGAGACCAAGGTCAGTGGAGAAGAGGGGGAGGGGGAGCTCCAGGCGCCGGAGCTCTGCAGCCTCTGCAGGCCGTGGTGAGGCCATGGTGAAGCAGGGGGTGCCCCTGCAGCCCATGGGGGCCCACGGGAAATGCTGAGATCCACTCGCCCATGCCAAAGTGAGTGGATACCCTGAAAGTGGCCGTGGTCCAGAGGGAGTCCCAGTGGAGAAACAGGCCTTGACTTGCACCCTGAGACTGAACTGA